>JAOTRH010118420.1:0-46858 GCA_034768845.1 Heliamphora exappendiculata
GTGGTTGGTTCCACAACATAGATTACCAAACCCAATCAATTGGATTTACAAATTTGCAGCTGTCGAAATTTGAAAGATTGAGAAGCATGAATATGAATATGAACTTTTCTCATATAAATATATTATATTCTTATCAATGTATATTAGAAAAAGGCATAGAGATTGAGAGATATTGAGATCAAAGAGAGTTGAGTTGAGAGAAACAAAGCTCCTTCTCCTCCATTGTTGTATTTTTTTGCTCGTAGAGAAATCACTTTCTCATTCCATGGACGTAGGATATATATATATATATATCGATCTTAACAAGTGGTATCAGAGTCTCGTTGGAGGTTTCAAAACTCTTTGCCCATATATGCTAAAAAATAAATTTTGCTCAAATTTATTTTTGATCATACAAGTGTGTGGATCTTCTATGTCAAAAATGAAGTTAAAATGAACTCTCTAACTCCATTTAAATCACTACACCAATTACACGCGAGCCAAACAAACCTTTCTTTTGTATTTTTCAGCAAAGAAGATAACCTAAGCCACTAAACCTAGCCGAGTTAACCTGTTGAGTCAACCAGCCACTAATCGAGTTAACTCGCTATTGACTATTGTCCGTTGATCATTGACCATTGACTATTGAGTAGAGTTAACCAGAGTTGACTTTGACCATTTATCTTGGTTATGCTTGTCCTAAGATTTTTAGTCATTTCAAATCTAATCGTGGTGTTTGTTATTCCAAATTCGTCTCCAAAAATCTTGTTTGGATATTAAAACCATTTAGTGGAGATGGAAGATTCAACACCAGGGGCGATGATCAAATTAACGATTTCCAACTTTGCAATTTAGAAGCCATGAATGGAGCATATCCTATATAGTAAGGATTTATACAACCCCTTCAAGAATGAAGAAACCAAGCCTACCGAAAAGACAGAGACAGACTTGACAAGAATAAACCAAAAATGTATCAGTATGATTAGAAAATAGATCGACTATAGTGTTTTTTATCATACTATTCAAGGGACTAGGACTTACAGTCTTTGGACAAAATTAGAGGCTATGTACCAATTGAAGATTGCTCGAAATAAAACATTTTTGACAAGAATGCTTGTAAATTTGAAGCTTAGGAGCAAAATTTCTACTGCCAAGCATACCAACGAGTTTCAAAACCTAATAAATTGGTTAACAACCATCGAGATGAAGCTAGACGATGAGACACAAGATCTATTGCTCCTGAGTTCCCTACTAGACAGTTGTGTGACATTAGTGGTTTCTCTTAACAATTCTGCAAGTGAGAGAAAGTTGACCGTGAATATGGTCAAGGACAACATAGAAAGTTGGAAGACAAAAAATTTGGATACAGACTATGGGATCCAATGGAAAAAAATTGAGTCGCAATAGAGAGGTGGTATTTCATGAGAATTAGAACATCATAGATTTTGAGAAGCCTTCTAAACCTCGAGTTTTTAATCCATAAATATGGTTCCAAATCTAACACCAACACGTGCTACAGAGGAGGTAGAGATGTCGAATGAAGTTCCTACGTGTAGTCCTAACTTTGAAACAATTGACTTATTGTTATTAACTCGTAATTGGAAGAATCTAAGATCATGATTGGATCGTTGGATTGGGAAGGGACTGGATATGATTAGTTATCCCACGTTTGTATCGCGGAATTGAAAATACTAATTCGAAAAAATACCGAATTGGTAATACCTCATTCATAATATTAATAATACTAGCTCATTTGGTATTATTTGTACCAGGTTTCAGATTATCTTCTCTTCCTATCTTATGGTTAAAAATAATTTTACAACTCTTATTTCATTTTTTTATCACAGCCTAACTAAATATGAATTAAATTTCTCACTATACACAATCTATTATATAATCTCTCAGTATTGAAAAAATATGTGAGATTCACAGTATTACTTATCTCTTCTATTCTATCTAATTTCATCCCACATACCTAAAAAGCATTCAAATCTTTCATGTTTAAATGGAATTAGAACTCAAATATTGTGACAAATGTATTGTTTGTAAAACAACAATTCGGATGAAAATGTTCACTGAAAAATTGTTTCAGTTCATTTTAAACCATGTTTTCAATTGAAAGTAGCTGTCGACAATTTTAACTGTATGAAGGCGTCTTTGAGTTTCTATTTAATTTTGAAATTTTAGAACTATTATAAGATGATAATTTGAGAAAGCATATATTGTCTTACTGTTAGATGTTTATTATGATACATACTATTGAAGGTTTAAATTGTATTTTTAAAATTAAACGTATTACAAAAACTAATGTAAATTAAACATGTAGATTGTGATTTTACGTCACGAACAAGAAGGAAATATAAATTACTACTAGTGGTGGCCATGAAAAATCGTGAACTACTTATTGAGGGTGTTCGGTATTATCAAAATTAGTAACTTATGATAAAAATTATGAGTATTTGACAAATATTATAACTTGTAACTGAAATAGAAAAAAAAATAGTTGTAGTATGTAACAGAAATTATGAGTATTTAAAAAAAATTATAACTTATAATTAAAATTAGTAATAAAAAACTAAAAACTAATAACAATAGTATTGCTAAATACGCCCACTGGGAAACCCTAGTTTGGCAGCTGGCTTGGTGGTGTCTTGCAGTCCAAAGTACAAAAAAATGGCGAAAGTCCAGTGTAGCCTAGCGGTATTTTTCAACCTTTTTTTTTTTATATGGAAATTGCGTCGTTTAAGTCCTATAAAGGCTAAGGGGCGGTTGGGAGTGATCTTTTTTAGAGTTAAAGATACTATAAATTTTTCATATGATCAAAAAAAACTATTTAAAAATTGCATTTTATATTGTATGAACTATCGGTACACTCACAAATACCAAGAATAAATTCAGAAGAGGACAACTGATAGCGATTGACACCCTACGAATTTAATAAAAAAAAATTACTATAATTGTATTAACTTGTTATTATCTTAAATCTATGTAGATTTGTCACCCCTAATTTTTTTAAAAAAATTTTATTAGTGCATATGCCTATCATTTCTAAGCATGTTTGATTTAGTTTATTTTATACAGTTTTTTTGTTTTTAGTAAATTTTCTTTTAGCATTAGTCTAAATTAGTGTACTTTTTAGATTTTTTTTGTCAGGATAGGAAGTAGAATACCAAAAAATTTTGACCAAAATTTGTAAGTTCTTATAAAATGAAAAAACTAACTTAGTATTATTTTTTTAATCTTTAGATAACTTTTTTCAATTTTGGCCCGAATGAGCCTATTCTTTTAGATTTTTTTCATCACAAAAAACCGAAAAGAAAAAAAATTTAAATCAAAATGTAAAAAAATTCAAAAAATGTGAAAAAAAAAACTTCAAAAAAAATTACTAAGCTAATTTTTTAGTCCAAACATAGACTTAAGTTAAAATTTGAATCCAGCAAGTGTATAGGTCGCACACAAACATTTGGTATGAGACCCACCGCACTTGCATGTACGGTCATTTATACCGTATAAAAATGCACAATCTCTAAACTTTCTAGTTTTTTATTCAACTACAAAAGTTTAATATTGTTCGCCTGGGAGGACACTGTATAATAATAAAATCAGCAACAATAATAGGAGAAGAATTGTAGAATAAAACTTTTAAATATAGTGTTTTCTTGAAATAAAATAATATTAAATGTAAAACAATAAAAGATAATTGAGCATAAAATTAATAGAAAGAACAAAAGATGTGGCCTTAAAGATTGAGAGACACGTTAATATATTATTTATTAAAATTCTCCAACAAGGAAAGCTGTTTGGTTCACAATAAATGCATAATAACTTTTGAGGATGTGCAAAATGGATATCTTCATTTTTTTGAAAGGAAATGAAGGCCATTGTTATTTTATAGTGTTTACAATGGGCCATTTTTAATTATTAGAACTATTCATATTATAAAATTTATAAAAAAATATTTTTTTATACAAAAACTTAAATTGATCAAATATATACAACTAAATGGTTAAGTTACATGAGTTCTAAACAAATTGATGATCAACTCTTAAACTTAATACTTGTCACCAATTTTTGTAGGCAAACATATTTCGACAATGTAGTTATTGATATTTGATTAATTATATATATATATATATATATATATATATAATCTTATCAATAAGTTTTATAATAAGAATAATTCAAACTCTGAACACCATGTTAACCAAAACTCTATTTTAAATAGATATATTCTTTTGAAGTCCTTAGAATTTGTGAGGGTCCTTTAGAATTTGTTAGGGTGTTGTATGAGTTTACTTTTTAATTCACAACAATTTATTAGGTACTCTCGGGTATTATGTAAGTAATGTCACGTAGTATTTTTAGTGATTAAATTATCACAACTCACACTATGTGGGTCACTTTTTTTCTCCTAACTATCCAACAAAAATTGAGCCATTATGTCTCTACCATAAAATTTATCAATACAATATTGACTGAAAGTACTACGTAAAATTATTACATGATATTTCGAGACCACCGAATAAATACTAAGTATAAAGTACTTAATAATTGACACATAGTACTTTGACATCGCCTACGTTGATTATCTAACAGTGATTAATAATTCGTCTGATTTACTAGGACTCGCACAAGGACAGACGCAAAATTTTTATCTTGGAGTAGTGAACGACTATGTAATGAAAACATTCAAAATAAACATTTGAAATGCGATATTAACTTCAAACAACATAAATTGTGTAAATATAAATGTCAAAGAAGCTGTTAGCTTAATGGTTTTTTAATTAAATTTTGATTATTTTTATAATTTATTTTCTTAATTAAATTGATTTAAAAATATATATTTATTTGTTTTAAAAAATGTAAGTGTTGACACCTCATGACAAATGAGTCGACACCTTATGCCATTTGTGCTGACTCTTTGCATTAAATAAGTTGGCACTTAGTGTTCTGAATAAGAACATTTTGTGTTGACACAAATTGATATTTGAGTTAACATCTAAAGGTAAAGTACGCTTAAAACTCTCAAGTGTGTTGACACCATTGAGATATTGAGTCGACACCCTAATATCTTTATCTAAGATGTTTCAGGAACTCAGATGAGTCGATACCAAATGATTTTGGATCGATGCCTTTATTATTGGATCGGGATTCATTGTGTCGACACAAAAGTATTTTGAGCCATCACCAAAGTGTTTTGAGTCGACACCAAATGATCCTTCGGGTTCCAGACTTCGAATTTTTGGGTTGACATAAAATTCACACGAGTCGACACCAAAACACCATCTGAAAGACAAAATGAGTCGACACTAAAGAGAAAATAGGTTGACACCAGAGCTACAAGTCATTTTTCGATTCTAAGCTGAAAGGGTCGACACCAAAGGTTTTTGAGTCGACACAAATGTCCCCTTCAGAAACAAGAGTTTTGGGTTGACATTAAACGAAATTGAGTCGATACCAAAACAACTGAGACTGACTGAAAGTTTTTGAGTCGACACCAAACGAAAATGAGTTGACTCTAAAAGTCCCGAGAGTGACTGTAACTTTCTGAATCAACACCAAATGATTTTGAGTCAACACCAAAGTCTCACATGAAAATCTGAAGAAATGCACTAGGTCAACACCAAATGATTCATGAGTTGACACCATTATATAGGTAAGGTAAAAGCAAAAATTAGGCCGACACCAACGAAGAACTGAGTTGACACAACCACTTGAAGAACTATGCCCTAGATATTTTTTGTCAACACAAAACGGTTTTGAGTCGACACCTGCGATAAATTTTAAATCTTGCGCAGGTTCTAACGGTAGAATTTCAGAGCATTTATTGCCTCCACTAACCCACTAATGGTTATTTACTTCAGATGATTAGATAAGGAGTTAATTTTCAAAGTTTCAAAGGTTTGAACACTGTTCTATTGCTCAAAATCAAAAGTTCAAATTTTCGAGAAAGCATTTACTACTCTTTAATACTCCTCCAGCTGATCCTCTCTTTATTAATCATTTATTTCTAATCATTTGTAAAGAGAGTGAGTTAGTGAATCTTTGATTCTCACATTTATTGTATTAGAGGGTGAGTCACCCTTGATCTTTTAAGAGAGTGAGTGATCCTCTTTAAAGAAGAGGTAATGAGAGATTATAAAAAACATGAATTATTTTAAAGGATCTTCTTGAGGCTGTAAAAGGCTTTTGAATGCGCCTGTAAAGCATTCAGTTCTAGTGAATATTCTTAAGGAGAATCTTAAGGAGTGGACGTATGTTTGGAAGAAATTGAACTACTATAAATTTTGATGTATGGTTTAATTTCTCTCTCCCTAACCTCTTTAATTTTCTTGATGTCATATATATTGTTATATCTGTTTGAGAAGTTAAAAGGTTTTGAAAAAAGTTTCTAAATTTTTTTTTTTTAAACTCAATTCACCCCTCTTTTAAATTTCTTGAGCTAACAATTGATATCAGAGTTTAGTCTCTCGTTCTTGACTTAATCGTCTAAGAGTTTCTATGGTAATCACTAGTATTGGACCCATTTAGTCAGAAGAATAGTCCACCAACAGACCCCATTTATTCAATGGAATAAATTATAATTATTGAAAGGCTAGAATGAGAATCTACATTCAAGCCATAGACTATGATCTTTGGAGGGTTATTATAAGTGAACCTAAAAATTCTACCATGACCGTTGAAGGGGCAACTGTCCCTAAACTTGAGAATGAATGGACTGCGATTGATATAAGAGAGATATAAAAAAATGCTAAGACTATGAACTTTTTATATTGCTCTCTTGACCCAAATGAGTTCAATAGAATCTTCACCTATGACACTACCGACAAAATTTGAGATAGACTTGAGGTTATCCATGAGGGAACTAGCCAAGTCAAGGAATCTAAAATAAGCATGCTTGTTCATAATTATAAATTGTTTAAGATGAAACATGATGAAACCATTTCTGAAATATCTACTAGGTTCACTGATATCATTAATGAATTAAAATCTCTTGGTAATGTTTATTCTAATGCAAAAATAGTGAGAAAGATCCTAAGATGCATCCCTAAAAGTTGAGAAGCTAAAGTCACTACCATTTAAGAAGTAAATGAAAAGGTCACTACCATTCTTGTGAAATTGAAATTTTGTAAATGAAAAGATCCTAAGATGAAAAGATCCTAAGATGCATCCCTAAAAGTTGAGAAGCTAAAGTCACTGCCATTCTTGTGAAATTGAAATTTTGAAGAAGAAAATTGTTTTCTGTCAAAACAAGTTTTATCTTTGAAAAATGAAAGCCAAGTTTTAAATGAAAAGGTTGATGATCTTACAAAAATTGTGCATAAGTTTGCTCTTGGAAAGGAAAATTTGGGCAAACTTCTTGGTGTGTAAAAGTGTATTTTTGACAAAACTGAAATTGGATATCAACCAAAAAGGAAACAAAAGTTCTTAAGTAACATTTTTGTTGAAGCATCCTCAAATCACTCCAATGCCACTTGTTTTCATTGTTATGAGTATGGACACATTGTCACACATTGCTCACATAGAAATTTTTTTGATTTACTTGTTAAAAGGGTTTAGCTTCTCAAGAGAACACGCCCATATGAAACTAACACGAAAGAACCCAATAAAGTTTAGGTACCAAAAATCAAAACTTTAATTTCTTTACAGGTGTGTCTCAAGTCTTCATTCAATGAAGAAATGTAGTATCTTGATAGTACCTGCTCAAGACACATGACAAGTGACAAGTCAATGTTTGCATCTCTAAGCCTAAAATTGGTGAATTTGTGACATTTAGAGACAATAGTAAGGGAAAAATTATAAGAATTGGTTGTGTTGGTAAAATTTCTTTCCCTTTTATTAAAAATATTTTGCTTGTTGATAGTTTGAAACATAACATTCTTAATGTAAGTCAACTTTGTGACAAATGTCATAATGTTATCTTTGATCGTACTAAGTGTGCTATTAAAAACTCAGTTGATAATAAAGTTATTTTTGAAGGTCATATGCATGAAAATATTTATATTTTCAATCTAAATGACCTCTTCAAAAATGACATAAAGTGCTTAGCCACCTTGAGTGATAATAGTTAGTTGTGGCATAGAAGATTTGAACATACACACATGAACTTGATTTTAAAACTTTTGAAAAACAAATTGGTGATTAGTTTATCTCAAATCAAATTTGAAAAAAATAATGTTTGTGATGTATGCCAATAAGGCAAACAAGTTAGAAATTCTTTTCAATTCAAAATGATGATTTCAACTTGTAGACCCTTACAACTATTGCGTATAAACTTATTTGATCCAACAAGGACTCTCAGTCTTGGAGCCAAGAGATATGCCTTTGTTGCTGTTGATGATTTATCTAGATACATGTAGGTATTTTTCTTAATTTATAAGGATAAAGTTTTTGCCTCTTTTGCAAAACTGTCTCGAAAAATTCAAAATAAAAAATGCTTTCAAATCACAAGTATTATAAGTGATCATCATAGAAAATTTAAAAGAAAAGATTTTGAAAAATTTTGTGATGAAAGTGGTATAAACATAACTTCTCTGCTCCTAGAACCACTCAACAAAATGGTGTTGTTGAGAGAAAAAATAAGATTTTAGAAGAAATGACTAGAATCATGTTCTGTGAAAATAATCTATCAAGATACTTTAGGACTGAGGTTGTGAGCACAGCTTGCTATATCGTGAATAGAGCCATGATTCGAGTTTCTCTCAAGAAAATCTCATATGAGCTATGGAATGGTGGAAATCTTAACATCAGTTATTTTCGTGCATTTGGGTATAAATATTTTTTTTTAAATAATAACAAAAAAATTTTGAGCAAATTTGATGCAAAATCTGATGAAAGTATTTTTTTAGAATATTCTATATCTAATAAACCTTATAGAGTTTTCAATAAAAGGACCCTAATTGTTGAAGAATATATTCATGTTGTATTTGATGAAGCTAACATCGGTTCTTCTAAGAAATTTTGTGAAGATAACTTGGTTGATATAGAAAATTGTGTTGAGGACATTTTCATTAAAGAACAAGAAGAGCCAAACCACGAGGAAGTTACAAGTGCTTAGCAAAATAAAGTCCAATAAGCTACTGGTACTTCAAATCAAGGAAATTTAGATTTATCTAAGAAATGGAGGTATACTTATGGTCATCCAATGAATTTGATCATTGGTGACTCATCTTAAGGTATAAAAACTAAATTTTTTCTACATAATATTTGTGGTAATTTAGCATTTTTTTTTCAGACTGATGCAATACATTTTGAAGAAGCTCAAAATAATAAATTTTGAATCTTATCTATGCAAGAAGAGCTATATCAGTTTGAGAGAAATAATATTTGGACTTTAGTCCCAAAACCTAAGGAACACTCCATTATTGGTACAAAATGGATTTTTAAAAATAAAATGGATGAGAATGGAGTAATTCTTAGGAACAAAATTTGATTGGTAGCCCAAGGTTGCAATCAAGAAGAATGCATCGATTTTGATAAAATTTTTGCTCTTGTGGTTAGACTTGAACCCATCAGGATGTTGCTTACTTTTGCATACTTTAAAAATTTTAAATTTTATCAAAGGGATGTCAAAAGTGCCTTTCTAAATGGTTTTATTTCTGAGGAAGTTTTTGTGAAACAACTTCCTGACTTTGAAAATCTTAATTTTTCAAACCATGTTTACAAGCTCACAAAAGTTCTTTATGGTTTGAAATAAGCACCAAAAGTTTGGTATGAAAGGCTTAGCAAATTTTTGATTAAAAATGAGTTGTCAAAAAAAATTGATATAATTATTTTTATCAAGTCTCAAGAAAAGAATACACTTGTTGTCCAAATTTATGTAGATGATATTATTTTTGGCTCAACTAATGAATCTCTTTGCAAAGACTATGCTAAGTGCATGTAGAGAGAATTTAAAATGAATATGATAGGAGAACTCAACTACTTTCTTGGACTTCAAATGAAACAATCACAAGAAAGAATCTTCATTAATCAATCCAGATATACAAGAGATTTGTTGAAAAGGCTTGATATGCAAAGTTCAAAATCAATGGGAACTCCAATGTACCCTTCAACAAAGTTTGGTAAGGATAAAAATGGTAAAGCAGTAGAAGAAAAGAGGTATAAATGTATGATTGGATTTTTATTTTATTTAACTACAAGTAAACTTGACATTATATTTAGTGTATGCATGTGTGCTAGAAATTAAGCGAATCTTAAAGAATCATATGCGACTACTATTAAATACCTCGTAGGTACACAATACATAGGATTATTTTTTCTTAGAAGAATAAACTTTAAGTTATTTGGTTATTCTGATGCAAACTTTATAGGTTGTAAAATTAATAGAAAGAGTACAAGTTGAACATATCAATTCCTATTATACTCTTTAATATCATGGTTTAGTAAGAAATAGAACTTAGTAGTCTTATCTACAGCTGAGACTAAGTACATTGCAGTTGGTAGCTGTTGTGCACAGGTTTTTTGGATGAAACAACAACTAGAAGACTATGGTGCATTTAGATTGTATTCCTATTAAATGCGATAATACTAATGCCATTAACATATCCAAGAACCCCATACAACACTCTAGAACAAAGCATATTGATTTTAGATATCATTTCATTAGAGATCATGTTAAAAAAGGTAACATAGAACTTGAATTTGTAAGCACAGACCATCAACTTATTGATATTTTCACCAAATGTTTAAGTGAAAAAATAATATGTTATATCAAAAGAAAACTTTGTATGCTATGTACTCCAAATTGATACTTAAATGCCATACTAACAATACCTGTTCAATGCTTTTCATGCTTTATTTTTTTGCATGAAAAGTGTCGACTCAATAATAAAAAGGGTCGACACGTGTGAAAGGGTTGACTCAAAAACTATATAGTATCGACACATTTTGTTAAAACTGTCGACCCCAGTTATATAGTGTTGACTCGATTCGATTTCTTGCTCTCGGTAATATTTAGGTCGACTCATTCCATGAAGAGTGTCAATTTAATGAACCAAAAGTGTCGACACCATGTTAAAACATGTCGACATAATTTCTGTTTTTAAACACCCTTTGTGTCCTGTGAAAAGTGTCAACTCAAATGAGATTAGTGTCAGCACATTTCATAGAGTTTATAAATAGGCGATTTTTCTCTCTTTTCGCGCTCAAACTCTTTAGTTACTAAGTAACCATTCGTCTCCCTTCTTCCCTCTGCTCCAGTTGAACCTTTGAGTCGACTCATCTTTTCCCTCCCTCTCTTCATCTCCCTCTCTCTCATTTCTCACCGACAATGCCACCAAGGACGATGGGCAAGGGCAGCAAATGCCCCGTCGATAAAAGATTGTCAAGCCCTAGGGCAGCGAAGAAGCAGAAGAAAATGAAGAAGATCAAATCCAAACCATCTACCGTCGCTCCAATCGAACCATCTTTGAAGTTTCAGTATAAGAATTTGTACATTGCATCCTTCATAAACCGCAAGGTAATCCTTGGACATTCTGTAAATTTTGAGTTCTTTGATTCAATTTAAATGAAATTCTCTGAGTGATTCACCGACCTCGGTTGGATGGATTTGCTTCAAATTTGTGACCACTACTAGCCCACTCTAATTAAACTCTTTTACACACATTTCAAAGTCTCTAATCCCTCGATCACTACCATTATCACTTGGGTGAATGGTAAAGACATTGTCTTGACCCCCAATTTTTTGAATGAGATTCTCGATCTCCCTGAGGGATGCCTTTTTATTACCTGAATCCCAAGAGAAAAACCATTGAAGGTTTCTCCTTTCATGAAGTAGTAGAACAGATTGTTGTTGTTGATAAAGTGGACCCAATCAAACCCCTTGAGGCCAACTCCTTGAAACCAGATATGTGAATCTTGCAACATTTTGTTAACCATATTTTTCTTCCCTACTCTGGAAAATTTGGAGATGATTCCTTCATGTACGTCTTTATCATGTGGTTTATTCTTGAAAGAAAACAACTTGATCTTGGCCACCTTCTTATCTCTGATAAGATCCGGTCCCATTCCAAGAACAACTCCTCTCTTCCCCATGCTATGTACCTGACCAAAATCTTCCAACACTTTGATGTAGATCTCTCATCTGAAAAGAGTATCCCCTTTTCAAAACATGATTTGTATGGAAAATCAACTCTAAAACATATGCAGATTTCACTGGTTAGTGGTGTGGACCACTCGTCGTCGTAATCTTGTCTCCCCCTCTCTTGCCCAACCATTATCCAGTAGGACACCACTTCTCCTGTCACGCCTCAAAACCCAAGATCACGTGAAAATCTACCAAACATCTGTTTTATATAAAAATATAGGTTTTCATACATTGAAATTCGACTGTTGAAACCAATAGAATACCCTACAAAGTGTATCTCTCATATATAAAAGGCGTACAATTTTGACATGCATACAGTATATCGCCTTACGGAATACAAAACCTACCTTCAGGAACAGGCATACTAAAAAAAACTATAAAAGTCTTCCACCACCGTGGGCACCATCAAAGCTACTCCTCAACCACATCATCACCTGAAAATAGTTTTACAAAAAATTTCCACAAGTGAGCCGAAATCCAATAGAAATAAATAATAAGCTGTAAAGCAGGAATATGCAATAATATGGTGGGAGCGAACTCAACCACAAAATCAAAATAGGTTTTCCATCCAAAACCCTCAAGTTTTTTCCATCAGACTACACAAGTCTCCCAAAATGGTTTTTTTAACATAAAACTCTATTTTCATCCTTCAAACCATGTGATGAAAATATTGCAGATAACCGACCATAGTTAAGAAAAAACAGTAATCAAAATATTGTACCCTCACAAAATGTACCATCGTGGGAAAGAAAAAGAATATGATCCTATGTACCGACTCTGTCACACAGCCAAAGGTAACAACTATAGACTCTTGTCCATTACCATAGTCCTAAACCACTTAAGGCCTGCTAGGTAATGACAAGTTCTATACGGAGCACCATGACGAACCACTTAATTTAGAGCGACCACCCGAGGGAACTAAGCATCCAACCGCCTCAATTTACGGGAACTAACCCGAAGGACCTGAGTACCTACGCTGCGCACGTTTTTGAACTTACACCGAGGGCAACTCGTGCCAAATACATGTCAACCCGGTACATCTAGATAATCTTTTAAAAATCAAATTGTAGCATTAACTACAAAATCTTTTTACAAATATACATTATACGTGTATATAGATCCAACCATCAATATGGAGATCAACAAAACATTTCAAATGTTTTCCTTAAATGCAATTATACAATGCAATTAAGAAAGTGATCCAGTCTATGAAACCATGGAGATCAAACCAAAATATGTATAAATATATTTTTATCAAAACATTTTAGAAAGTGAGCCTCAACCCTAAGGGCTAGCTCCAAACATCCGATAAACACGTTTCTCCCAAAGGTTTTCATAAAAACCTCCTTTGCAAACCATCCATTACCCAAACAAACCACCCGAACCATCAAAACCAACACAAAACACTCACACAGGGGTTTAGTTGACTGGCCCAAGCCCCCAGTTGACTAAAAAACTCACTGGAAAAGAGAAACCAAACCAGAAGGAATTTCAGTCGACTGACCTCACACGTCCAGTCAATTGAACTCACCAAAGTATGATTCAGTCGACTGGACTCAAGGCCCCAGTCAGACTGAACCAACCCAAAAACTGTTTTTGAGCCACGATTTGGTCTCCAGGCCTCAAATCAAACCCCCCAAACACTTATCAAACACCCTTAAATATCAACACACCCAAGCCTCACACCAACATCTCGAAAAAAAACCCTCAAATCACCTTTCCATCCACCGAAAACGTCGAAAAATAGTTGTTAACCTAAAACTGCATCTAAAACATAAATATTCATTTCATGCATTTTTAAACGGTAGAAAAGCATAGGATTACATATAGCACCCTTATACAGCAATAGAATCTGATATCCTACGTCGTTGGGTCAAAAACCCGACGCCTCGATCTACATGCAAACCCGAGTTTTATCGAAATCAAATTCCGTACGGATGGATGCGTACACCACAAAGCCAATAGTAAGGATCGGCTGTTGGTCCATCGAAAATCAAGCCCCGGGCCCTCGAAAAGTTAAAGAGAAGGTAGAGAGAAAAATGAGAAAAATTAGGAGTTAAGTTTTGAAAGTAACTTTTGAAAATATCTAACTCTAGATATTTATAGACCTCCAAAATATCTTTTTTTTTAAATTTTTAAAATTCGCACTGTAACTCCCTGCGGCCCCCGAGACCAACCCTGCATACTTAAAATAAGTAAAACATGCATCAAAACTCATATAGGCATATCAAAGTGAAAATGCTAAAAAGGCGTCAAAACACCTAACATGCGTATATATCAAAAATCAAACGGTACAGGGTCCCACAACTCCCCTCCTCTGGTTATGCCTCTTCCCCTATTCCCTTTGATCCCTCTTCCCCTGCTCCTTCTTCTTTTAGGACTGATATTCCTGGTCCCTCTTCATCTTCTGTTCCCCCTTCTTCTCCCCCTTCTGTTGCTTTTGCATCGCTCCACTTGTTGGTCCCTCCTCCCAGGAGTTTGCTAACCTTGTCACCCTTGTTCAAGGGTTGATCTCTTCTCTGGCATCCCTTCGAGAGAAGGTTGATGCGGACCTTTATGACATTGGTTGTAAAGTGTCTTCCATCTCTGACTCCGTAACCAAACTTGAGAAAACCAACTGCATTCTACAAATAGATGTTAAGTAAGCCTATAATGCAGGTAAATCACTTAGCAAGAAGTGCAAGCGCAGTGTTGAAACCATTTTCAAGGCCAATCTCATCATTCTGGAGCAAGTCAGAAAAGAATATGATGAAGGTGTGGTTTTGGCTGTTTAGCAGAACTCATGGTAAGTTGAAGAACACCTCAACTGGATCCAAGATGCATGGGCTAAGCAATTCATGCCAAAGGAATCAAAGGAAAAAAATACTGCTCGGTTGAAGCGTGAAGCTAACCTGGCTTTGGCAGCCACCTTTGTAGCTTTGGCAGAACAAGAGAAGAAAGATAAGAGAGCTCACTCGTTCAAGGAAAAAGACTATGAGAGAAAGAAAAAGCAAGAAGAGAAGAAAGCATTCAAGAAGCAGATGAATGACCTCTAATGGCTGAGTTTTGGTGATTCCAAAAGGGGAGAAGGAGAAGAAAACAAAAAAATTTGTGTGTTTTGTGTTTGAAGGAAAAGATGCAATTTTTAAAACATACATGTCTGTCTTTTTTATGTTGTGGATGTGTTTATGGATGAAAACATTTCTCTTAAAGTTTTGTTTTGAATGAATAATTGTTAGTTTTTTTTATAAACTTATGAAATGTTGAATGCATGAATCTTAAACCTCTATGAATGATATGTCCTTATTGCATATCAACTGTTGTATCATTATTTTTATATTGTCAAATGTTGAATGTCATTCTGGGATTGTGATTAAATGATGTTTGAAAATGCTGCACATGTATGCTGTTCAAATTGCTGTGTTGAGCTTGTTTGATTTGATGCCAATTTATAATGAATTTAGAATGCTTCTTATGAAGCTTAGATATTGCATTATTGTTGAATGTCATATTTCTATGATTGGTTAATTTGATTAAGGCATAAATATAAGGAGATAACCCTTATTGAAATTTTTTTTAAATATTTTCTAAAAAATATTGTAATCATAAAAAATGGAGAGATTATTAGCCCAAGGACTTTTTAATTAGAATTTGAAGATTTTCATAATTTATTTTTTAAATTAAATTGATTTAAAAAGAACATATTTATTTATTTTCAAAAATGAGTCGACACCTTATGCCATTTGTGTTGACCAAAACAGGGATGGACCCAAAATCTTTATCTTGGGGTAGTAAACGACTATGTAATGGAAAAATTCAAAATAAACATTTAAAAGGCGATATTAACTTCAAACAACACAAATTATGTAAATATCAATATCAAAGAAGTTGTTAGCTCAATGATTTTTTAATTAGATTTTAATGATTTTTGTAATTTATTTTCTTAATTAAATTGATTTAAAAAGAATATATTTATTTGTTTTCAAAAATATAAGTGGTGACACCTCATGACAAATGAGTCGACACTTTATGCTATTTGTGCTGACTCTTTGCGTCAAATGAGTTGACACTTAGTGTTCTGAATAATAATGTTTTGTGCCGACACAAATTGATATTTGAGTCGACACCTTAAGACAAAGTACGCTTGAAACTCTCAAGTGTGTCGACACCATTGAAATATTGAGTCAACACCCTAATATCTTTGTCTAAGACATTTTAAGAATTCAGATGAGTCGATGCCAAATGATTTTGGGTCAACACCTTCAGTATTGGATCGGAATTCATTTTGAGTCGACACTAAAGTGTTTCGAGTCGACATCAAATGATCATTCGAGTTCCAGACTTTGAATTTTTGGGTTGACACCAAATTCACACGAGTTGACACCAAAACACCTTCTGAAAAACAAAATGAGTCGACATCGAAGAAAAAATGGGTCGACACCAGAGCTACAAGTCATTTTCTGATTTCAAGTTAAAAGGGTCGACACCAAAGATTTTTAAGTCGACATAAATGTTTCCTTCGAAAACAAGAGTTTTGGGTTGACATCAAATAAAGTTGAGTCGACACCAAAACAACCGAGACTGCCTGAAAGTTTCTGAGTTGACACCAAACAAAAATGAGTTGACTCCAAATAAAAATGAGTTGACTCCAAATAAAAATGAGTTGACTCTTAAAGTCCCGAGACTGATTGTAACTTTCTAAGTCGACACCAAACGATTTTGAGTCGACACTGAAGTCTCACTTGAAAATCTAAAAAAATACACTCGGTCAACACCAAATGACTCATGAGTCGACACCACTGTGTGGGTGAGGTAAAAGTAAAAATTGGGTCGACACCAACGAAGAGATGAGTTGACACAACCACTTGAAAAACCAAGTCCTAGATATTATGTGTCGACACAAAAATAGTTTTGTGTCGACACTTGCGACAAATTTCAAATCTCGCGCTGGTTCCAACAGTAGAATTTTAGAGCATTCGCTGCCTCCACCAACCCACCAACGGTCATTTACTTCAGATGGCTATATAAAGAATTAATTTTCAAAGCTTCAAAGGTTTGTACACTGTTCTATTGCTCAAAATCAAAAGCTGAAATTCTTGAGAAAGCATTTACTGCTCTTTAATACTCCTTCAGCCGATATTCTCTTTATTGCTCATTTATTTATAATCATTTGTAAAGAGAGTGAGTTAGTGAATCTTTGATTCACACATTTATTGTATTAGATGGTGAGTTGCCCGTGATCTTTTAAGAGAGTGAGTGATCCTCATTAAAGAAGAGCTAAAGAGAGATTTAAAAAAAATGAATTGTTTTATAGGATTTTCTTGAGGCTGTAAAAGGAAATGCTCCTGTGAAACATTTGATCATAGTGGATATTTTCATTGAAAATCTTGAGGAGTTGACGTAGGATTGGAAGAAGTTGAATCATTATAAATCTTGGTGTCTGGTTCAATTTCTCTCTCCCTAACCTCTTTAATTTTTTTGCTATCATATATATTGCTATATCTGTTTGAGAAATTAAAAAGTTTTGATTTTTTTTAAAATTGTTATTATTATTTTAAAATTCAATTCACACCCTCTTAGATTTTCTGAACTAACAGAAGTGTTTAATCAAGTCAACTACAAAAATATGATCAAATATAATTGGATATATTCTTCTGCATTTACATCTATTTCAAAAAATAAAAGATAGAAACTATTGTTCTCTCTATTTACAAAAATTGTGTTCGATATTCTTTCATCCCATAAAATAAATGCATTTATAATTGAATCAATATTGAATTTTTTAGCAATATTTTTCTCAATGTAGGTGAGCAAATAACTAACTAAAAAATCATCATCCATCTTATTGCGTAATCTAGTCTTCACAATCTTCATAGATAAAAATCCACGTTCTGTTATTACTGTAAAAAGCTTGTAAAATTAGAATATGACGAATCAATCTATCAACAATTGGATAAATGATCGTATTTCTTGTTTTCACCAATACTTGGCACAACTCATAAAATGTTAGTAAATTTTTGAATTCCATATGGTTGAGAATATCAAGCTCATAATTTTGTAATTGGAATTTCAAATGCAATCTTTTTGATATGTGAAGTCGTCTGGATAGTATTTATTTGCAAGTTTACAAATACTTTCAATATTAAAAGATCTATAGCCATCCAGATGATCTAAAGCAGAACTAAGAACAATCTTTTGTTGGGTGTATATCTTATATTCTGTGAACCCGTATAATTAGAATTTTATTTACATGTATTTCAGCTGGACTGGAGTCATGAATCCATAAGGAGTCTAATACATGAAGGGTTTGTAATTATATGGGGTTAGGATTTTAGAATTTACCTATAAATAAGACTTTATAATTTTAGTTATTTGTATAGAGAGTAAATCAAAGGGATACAGATGTAGGGAGAGATGAAAAAATACCAAAAACACCGGAATAACTTTTGAAAGGGAAACGGGATTTGTTTCAGGGCTCGGGTTGTGGGTGTTGGGTTTTAAGATATTTTTGATCTCGGGTTTGTACATTCTATAGTTATAGTTGATTGTTTCTCTCACCCGTGGATGTAGGCAGGTTGTGTCGAACTACGTATATCGTTGCGTATTTTACTTTTGTATGTGCAATAGTTTTTACTTCCGTTCGCGTTTAGGAATTAGTGTTTAAATCCCAACAAGTGGTACTAGAGCCGACGGTGGACGATTCGAATCCGTGATTAGTGATTGGAGCAAAGTATATTTTTTTGATTTCGTATTGTATAAATCAGAAAAAAAAAAGCAGCGACTGAGCATCAACGAGCTTCGATAGGGCATAGAAGCTTTTCTGTTTTTTCGTGAACGGATTGATAATCAGTTATCACTAAATGAGAGAATCTGGAATGCATATACAATCAAGGGGTTTTGGTTTCTTTGTTGACATAAATAGTGATTCTACTCGCATGGATTCACGTGGGCGATTTGGTGATACTGGGTTGTGATCCAGTGTGGTGGGTGCGTAAAATTAACACTTTGAATTTTATTTATTATATCGGATCGTATATATAACAGAAAAATTCAAGATGGATATGTACCCTAAGGTTTTTCAGCGCTACGGATTCATCGGTATGGTCAGAATTTTTACATTTTGAATGATTTGAAAGGATTGGACAGATCGACTTAGATTGGGATTGATCGGACGAGATCAAATGTGATCAAGGGCAATCGGGTTTGATTGCGGGTGATCAAAGGCAACCAGGGGCAATCTGGTTCAATTAATGGTGAAAGACTAATCATTAATGGATGCGACTAGGATTTTAGTTGCAGGTGAAGTCAAGTCAGACGGCAATTTTCGAATTCAACAGATGATTAGCAATCAGGACACCTCGACGATTAGGTGTTGAGCATCTCGGTGTGGAGGTGTGGGCCATGCTAGTTTGAATATGGCGGTTTAACGACGACGGTAGAATCGACATCGACACCGATTATCTTCAAGATGATTTGCAGAATTTAAGCTAAGGTGGAGATTGTTGGGTGTATGTCTTTTATTCTGTGGACCCGTATAATTAGAATTTTATTTACATGTATTTGGACTGGACTGGAGTCTTTAATCCATAAGAAGTCTAATACATGTAGGGTTTGTAATTATATAGGGTTGGGATTTTAGAATTTACCTATAAATAGGACTTTATAAGTTTAGTTATTTGTGTGGAGAGTAAATCAAGGACATACGATGTAGGGAGAGATGAAAAAATACCGAAAACACGGGAATAACTTTTGAGAGGGAAACGAAATTTGTTTCAAGGCTCGGGTTGTGAGTGTTGGGTTTTAAGATATTTTTGATATGGGGTTTGTAAATTCTATAGTTATAGTTGATTGTTTCTCTTACCCGTGGATGTTGACAGATTGTATCGAACCATGTATATCGTTGTGTATTTTTTTTGGTATGCGCAATGATTTTTTCTTCCGTCCACGTTTGGAGATTAGTATTTAAATCCAAACATCTTTATACTTTCAAAAAAAAATATTAAAAAGACAAACTTATATAATGCTTAAATGTTTTTGAATAATACTACTGTAATATACTTTTAAAAATTCAAAACTTAGAAATAACGACCGCCCTCGTCCACCCCCACTCTATCCATCCTTGGACTTACATACCATGTCGAGGTGTTGGAAATGTGACAATGCAGCGTGACTTTTGATGCCACATGGCAGCTAACGGGTTTGGCCAAGTTAGCATGTCGGATCCCGACTCATGATGCAACTATATTTGGAATTACAATGTTTTTTAAGCAAGTTTATTTTAAATTAT
The DNA here is from genome assembly GCA_034768845.1 of Heliamphora exappendiculata. Lineage (NCBI taxonomy): Eukaryota > Viridiplantae > Streptophyta > Magnoliopsida > Ericales > Sarraceniaceae > Heliamphora > Heliamphora exappendiculata. The sequence goes on from JAOTRH010118420.1 coordinate 20,334, forward strand.
TATTTAATTTATTTTTAAAATAAATATTTTTTTAAAAAATAACTAATGTAGTCTTCACTAATTAAATACATTAAACTTAAAATAATAATTATTTATTTGAATATTTTAAAAAATTAAAATAAAAATATTTAAGAAACACAAAAACATTGAAAACAAACATATTTTTATTTTTTTCAATATCTAGTTTAAAGAATCTATGTTCGAATTTAATCAACCATTTGTGAATGGGATCAAAAGCACAATCATGTACACATTAATAAAAAAATTAAACAAGATTTTATGCGGTTCGACACAACCTACCTACGTATACAAGTAAAATAAATAATACACTATATATAACCGTAAGGTATACAATTATAAGATAAAAACACCCAAAAATCTGACTTCCAAACTCGAGCATTGAAACAATTCATGCTTCTCTACTCAAATGTACTCAACCTGGTACCCTTAATATTTTTTTGTCTTTTCTTACACATCTGCTCATTTAATTCACTATCTACGTATTTACTAGTATTCTAATTAAGATCTCTATTTATGAAAAATTCTAGAAAATCCTACACATATATGACTCTTAATAGATTCATAACTGCACTTCAAATCAAATATATCTAATTAAATTATAATTATATGAATCTCATAAAATACAAGACACACAACTAATATTACAAGAATAAATGTATTTGATAACGAAGGCCTCGTTTGCAACCGGCTTTAAGCCGATTTTAAGTTGGATTTTTTTTTATTTTTTTGCTTGAAGCTTGAAAAATCAAAAAGTCTCGTTTGGCAACCCAAAGATTTTTAGCCTTTTGGCCTTTTTATCTTTTTTTACATAATTTTTTGTATATATTTTTTTAAAAATACAACAACTTTTACTATACACACTTATTTTTTTTTTATAAAAATTATATTTTTAAAATTTACTAATCAAATTAGATTTATCAAACAAGATTTGTATTGAATATAAAATTATCTAAAAATAAATTTTAAAGATTATAACTTCTTTAAGCCAAGTTTTTAGTCTGTTTGTTTAAAGTCACTTAAAGTCAAGCTTTTTGGCTTATTGTTTGGCTTAAAATTTCTGCTATGTGTTAGGGTTGGTATACTGAAAATCATATTTTTAGTATTTAATTTTATTTTAATAAAATTAATTTTTTATTTTATGATAATCTTTATGAGTAATGTATGTATATAATTTTTTTATTATGCATGAATATTCAATATTCTGTATAGTATTTAATTTAGTGTGTAGAGTACGGCTTACACACAGAAGATCAGATTTTAAGTTTTTGCAGAATATAAGTTTTATGTTTATAGTTTAAATAGAAATAGACATACCATCGATATGACTGTAGCACAGAGTTTAGAAAGTTTGTCTTGATTACGGGAAATAGATATTAGTATCGTCTATTGTTCCAACTCTCTGTGCTAATACACTTTGTGTGTATTGAACGGGACATTTTGGGTAATTAATTTTATACTGACTATACAAATTAATTGACACCCTAAGGTTATTATGAATAGTGGTTATCCTCTTAATCTTGAAATAATTATTGATTTGCGTATATTTAATATTCGTTATTTTGATTCATTAGAGGATGCGATCTTATATGGATCTATATTCCTGATAAGTTGGATAGCAGTATTATTTATATGGCAAATATTAATTATTGACGAAATTTACGTCTCGATAAATCGGGATTGACGATACCCCCTTAAGGATGCTTATAAGTTTTGACCGGACCAAATTTTCCAGGTAGATTTGATTATCCGGCGGTCAAATAAGTTAAGTAGAAGAGCTTAAGGAATATCAAGATACTGATTAAATTAAATTATTTATAATTAAATTTAATTGGTGGGTATCAAAAATTTTAATGTGGGAAAAAATAGTAAGTATTTAATAACAGGAGCTCAATGCAAGAAGGTCTTGAGATTATTGGTCATAGTGCAATTATAGTTCTTTAGTGGTGTAAACTGTAATTCGGTGTTTTATGAAAATTACAGAAATCGCTGCGTCTTTCCATAATTACAGAAACTGCTGGTAGCTATCTGTGTTCCGCTGGAAGTCTTACACATAATTACTCCCCAGGTCCCTGCTGTAGTCCTATATATATGCGGGTAGACTGAACTAGTTATATATATATCAGATCATTGATATATTATATTTTTGTCTCTCAAGACTAAAATATATTTGGGTTTTTTTAAATTAACTTTGGTTGCACGGTTTTATTTTTAATCGTTCGACTTTAAAATTTTTCTCTGGAGCCCATTTCGGCGTTTGCCAATCCAGTTAACTTTTTACCGAAAATCATTTGTAAAAATAATAATTTGACAGTTTTGCCTCCAACACTATAGTCTACTAAACGAACTTTTTGCTTATTTAGCTTAAAATGATTTTAAAAAATCCTGATTTAAAACCATGTCGCCAAACGAGGCCGAGATATAGCGAGAAAAATTCTGTAAAAGTAAGTAAAAGGCGAGGAAATTTGTGAAATTCGTAATCTAAAGAATTTTGTCAATCCCAAGTTGAAATTTTACATAACAAGATACCATATGGTACTGTAAAGTTGAAACATTTTGCCTCCATCTATAATTCTGTATATTACATATGTTTTTCTTGTTAATCCAAGGACTTTTTATATTGATTTTGATAATTTTGATAAATTTTTTTTAAGAATAAAGAGATTTAAAAAAATAATATTTATATTTTCTAAAAAAAGTATTGACACAAATTGAATAATTGAGTTGACACATTTAGCCAAAAGAAATTACTTATATCTCAAAAGGATTAAAACACTTAAGTATTCTTGATTATGAGGATATTTTGTATTGAACCTAATTGATAATTGATTCAACACTTTAAGGCAAAGTATACTTGAAGATATCAACTGTGTCAACACTTTCGAACAAATGGTTTGACACGCTAACTATTTGTTAAAGATATTTTAAAGACTAAGTATTTTGAGTTGACACAAATAAATTTTGGGTCGACACAAAAGAACCAAAACTCTCTGTACTCAAAAAGCCTTGACACAAACTTAGTTTCAGTCGACACAAAAGTGGTTTATCAGTTTTGTTATCCAAAACTTTGAGTCGACACAAATGAAAAATGAGTCGACACAAAAGTATCGAGGCCACCTGCATCGACACAAATTGAAGATGAGTCGACACAAATATCTCGAGCCCGCCAGAAGAAATTTTGAGTCGACACCAAAGTCCAAATGAGTCGAGACAAATTTTTCGAGGGTTCTTGTAAAATTTTAGTGTCGACACCCAGACAAAATGAGTCAACACAAATTGCCCTATTCGAAAATATAAAACACCATTAAGTCGATACCAAAACCAAATGTGTCGACACTGTTGTGTTGGTGAGAAAGATTGCAAAAATTGTGCTGATACCTTAAAAGAATTGAGTCGACCCAACCACTTGAAGAACCATGCCCTAGAAATTTTGTGTCAACTCTAAAGAAATTATGTCAACACCTGCGATGAAAATTCAAATTCGTGACAAACTTTAACGGTTAAATTTTTGGCATTTAATACCCTCACCTACCTCCAACGGTCCTGAATACTCAAGAGCATATTAAGGGGTTACTCATCAGCATTTAAAATCCCTAGAGACTGACAATCACTGTTCTATTGCTTGATTCAAACTCAAAATCTTCAAGTTTTTATTTATTACTGTAAATCTAGCTCTGGTACCTCATTTCTTTTTACATCTTCATTTATTGCTAATCAATTTCTATAAAGAGAGTGAGTGATTCATATTTAAACACTTTATTTATTGTATCCAAGAGTGAGTCACCATTTATCCTTTAAGTGAGTGAGTAAATCTTATCAAAGAAGATCTCAAGAGTAATTAGAAGAAAATAGGAGATTATTTTTATAGGATCATCTTGTGACTGTTGTAAAGACTTTGAATATGCACGTAAACATTCGTATCCTTATGAATATTCTCAAGAAAAGTCTTGAAATTGTAAGACTTTGAATGCACCCGTGAAGCATTCTATATAGTGAAAATTCTCAATGAGAGACTTGAGGAGTAGACGTAGACTTGAAAGAAGTCGAATCACTATAAATTTTTGGTGTTTGGTTCATTCTCTTTATCCTCAACCTCTTTAATATTTGCATTACTTTAATCTTTAATTATCTTACTTTATTCGTTTGCAATATTAAAAAGTTTTTTAAAAAATTTTAAAAATTGTTATTATCCTTTTTAGACCCAATTTACCCCCCTCTTGGATTGCCTCGAACTAACAATTGGTATCAGAGCTTGGGCTCTCATTTTTGACTTAACAGTTCAAGAATTTATATAGCAACCACTAGCATCGGACCTATCCATTCCGAAGGTCAATCGACCAATAGACCTACCTTGTTCAATGGAACAAATTACAATTATTGAAAGGCTAGAATGAGAATATATATTAAAGCCGTAGATTACGACGGTTGGCGGGTTATCATTAATAAACCCAAAGGACCCACCAAAACTGTTGAAGGAACAATCGTTCGTAAACCATAAGCTAAATGGACAGAAAATGACATTAGAGAGATTAAAAAAAATGCTAAAACTATGAATCTTCTATATTGCTCACTTGATCCGAATGAGTTCAACAGAATCTCCACTTGTGACACCGCCAAAGAAATTTGGGACAGACTCGAAGTTACCCATGAGGTTAATAACTAAGTTAAAGAGTCTAAAATAAGCATGTTGGTACATAATTATGAATTATTCAAAATAAAGCATGATAAAATTATTTTTGACATGTTTACACGCTTTACTGATATTATTAATAGACTAAAATCTCTTGGTAACATTTATTCCAATGCAAAAATGGTGAAAAAAAATCCTTAGGTGTATACCTAAGAGTTGAAAAGTTAAGGTCACAGCTATCCAAGAAACTAAAGATCTCAACACTCTTAACTTGAAAGAATTTTTTAGATCTTTCATGATCCATGATTTGAATATAAAGATGGACGATTTGGATGACAACAAAAAGAAGAAATGCATTACCTTCAAATTCTCAACTCCTGACGAAAAATTCGACGAAGATTTCTCAAGTGATGAGAACGAAGATATGACCCTCATCAGAAAAAAATTCAAACGATTTTCTTAGAAATAAGAAACACATAGGAAGAAGATTCTTCAAGGAGGAAGGATACAAAGGCGAGCCTACCAAATTCAATGGCAACTCTAACAGATTCAAAATCGATAACAAGAAAGATGAAATAATTTCTATAAATGCAAAAAGCCTAGACACGTCAAAGCTGAATGCCCTCAGCTTAAAAAGCAGTTCAAAAAGGACTTCAAGAAAGCCATGATAGCTGCATGGGGCGAAAGTGATGACAGCAGTTTTGAGAAGGAAAAAAAGAAAACGAGGTTGCAAATCTATGCCTCATGGCTAAGGAAGATGATGAGGTAACTCATGACTCTTTCTCTTTAGATGAGTTACAAAATGTATTTAAAAATTTGGATGATGAATTGAGAAAAATGGGTGCTAAGAACTCTATTCTAAAGAAGTTGGTTCTTTCCTCATCAAGTAAAATTAAAACTTTGAAAAATAAAAAACTTGCTTTATCAAAACAAGTTTCTATTTTGAAGGATGAAAACAAAATTTTGATTGAAAAGATTGATGACCTTACAGAAACTGTTTACAAGTTCACTCAAAGTTACTCATAAGGTTACTAACCAAGTTAAAGAGTCTAAAATAAGCATGCTGATATATAATTATGAACTATTCAAAATGAAGCATGATGAAATTATTTTTGACATGTTTACACACTTTATTAATATTATTAGTGGACTAAAATCTCTTGATAACATTTATTCCAATGCAAAAATGGTGGAAAAAAATCCTTAGGTGTATACCTAAGAGTTGGAAAGCTAAAGTCACAGCTATCCAAGAAGCTAAAGACCTCAACACTCTTAACTTGAAAGAATTTTGTTATATCTCTCATGACTCATGATATGAATATAAAGATGGACGATGAGGATGACATAAAAAAGAAGAAGGGCATTGCTTTCAAATTCTCAACTCATGACGAAGATTTCTCAAGTGATGAGAATGAAGATATGACCCTCATTACAAAGAAATTCAAATAGTTTCTTAGAAATAAGAAACAAAAAGGAAGAAGATTCTTCAAGAAGGAAGAATACAAAGGCGAGCCTACCAAATTCAAGGGCGACTCTAATATATTCAAAATCAATAACAAGAAAGATAAAATAATATGTTATGCATGCAAAAAGCCTAGACATGTTAAGGCTGAATGCCTTCAGCATAAAAAGCAGTTTAAAAAGGGCTTCAAGAAAGGCGTGATAGCTGCATGGGGTGAAAATGTTGACAGCAGTTTCGAGAACGAAAAAAAGAAAACGAGGTTGCAAATCTATGCCTCATGGCTAAGAAAGATGATGAGGTAACTCATGACTCTTTCTCTTTAGATGAGTAACAAAATGCATTTGAAGATTTACATGATGAATTGAGAAAAATAGATGCTAAGAACTCTATTTTAAAGAAGTTGGTTCTTTCTCTTCAAGTGAAATTGAAACTTTGAAAAATAAAAATTTTGATTTATCGAAACAAGTTTCTGTTTTGAAGGATAAAAACAAAGTTTTGATTGAAAAGGTTGAAGACTTTACAGAAACTGTTTACAAGTTCACTCAAGGAAAGAACAATTTAGACAAATTTCTCGGCATGCAAAAATGTATTTTTGACAAAGTCGGAATTGAGTATAAACCAAAGAAGAAATAAAAGTTCTTAAGCAATATCTTTATCAAAGTATCTTCATATCATAAAAATGGTATCTGTTTTCATTGCTATGACCAAGATACACTGTCACACATTGTCCACATAAAAAATCTTCTAATCTATCTGTCAAGAAGGTTTGGATTTCTAAAGAAATACATCCTCATGGAACTAACTTCAAAGGACCTAAGAATATTTGGGTACTAAAAATAAAAAATTAATTCTCCTTGCAGGTATGTTTCAAGTCCTCATTCAAGGAGGGGATGTCGTACCTTGATAGCGCTTGCTCAAGACACATGACAGGCGACCAATCTATGTTTGCATCCCTTAAATCAAAATATGGTAGATTTGTGATATTTGGAGACAATAGCAAAAGAAAAATCATAAAAATTGGTTGTATCGGTAAAAAAAATTTCACTTCTATTAAAAGTGTTTTGCTTGTTGATGGTTTAAAACATAACTTTTTTAGCATAAGCTAACTTTTTGACAAAGACCATAAGGTTATTTTTGATCATACTAAGTGTGTTATTGAAAATTCAACCAACAACAAAGTTATTTTTGAAGTTCATAGGCATGAGAATGTTTACACATTCAATCTAAATAACCTTTCTCAGAATGACACCAAGTGCTTAGCCGCCTTAAGTGATAATAGTTGGTTGTGGCATAGAATGCTTGAACATACACGCATGAACTTGATTTTCAAATTTTTGAAAAAATAAATTGGTGATTGGTTTACCCCAAATTAAATTTGAAAAAGACAGTGTGTGATGCATGTCAACACGGTAAACAAATTAGAAATTCTTTTTATTCTAAAAATGAGATTTCAACTTCTAAGCCATTACAACTTTTACACATGTACTTATTTGGTCCAACAAAGATTCCAAGTCTTGAAGGCAAGAGATATGCTTTTGTTATTGTTGATGACTTCCCTAATACACTTGGATGCTATTAATAGCTCATAAGGATGAAGTCTTTGCCTCTTTTGCAAAACTATCTCGGAGAGTTATAAAAAAATATTTTTAAATTACAAGTATCCGAAGTGATCATAGTAGAGAATTTGAAAATAAAGATTTTGACAAATTTTGTGATGAAAATAGAATTAACCATAACTTCTCTACTCCGAGAACCCATCAACAAAATAGAGTTGTTAAGAAGAAGAATAAGGCATTAGAAGAAATGGTTAAAACCATGTTACATGAAAATAATCTACCAATATACTTTTGGGCAGAGGCTATTAATACCGCTTATTTTATCATAAACAGAGTTATAATATGAGCTTCTCTCAAGAAAACCCCACATGAGTTATGGAATGGAAGAAAACTTAACATCAGCTATTTTTGCACCTTTGGGTGCAAATATTTTGTTTTGAACAACAATAACAAATTTTTGGACAAGTTCGATGCAAAATATGATGAAGGTATTTTCTGAGGGTATTCTTTATCTTGCAAAGCTTATAGAGTTTTCAATAAAAAGACTCTAGTTGTTGAAGAATCTATACATGTTATTTTTTATGAAGCTAACATTGGTTCTTCAAAGAATTTTTGTGAAGATAATGTGTTTGACATAGAAAAATGTGTTGAAGATATATTCATTAAAGAAAAAGAGGAAGCAAGTCAAGAGGAAGCTTCATATCCTCAACAAAATGAAGTCCAATAGGCGGCTGGATCTTCAAATCCAAAAAATTTAGATTTGCCTAAGGAGTGGAGGTATGCTCATGGTCATCCAAAAGAACTTATCATTAGTGATCCATCTCGAGGTATTAAAACTCGATCTTCTCTACATAATGTTTATTGTAATTTAGTTTTTCTTTTTCATACTGAACCAAAATATTTTGAGAAAGCCGAAAACGATGAGTTTGAATCTTGGCTATGCAAGAAGAACTTAATCAATTTAAAAGAAATAAGATTTGGACTTTAGTTTTAAGACCTAAGGAACACTCTATCATCGATACAAAGTGAATTTTTAAAAACAAAATGGATGAGAATTGAGTAATTCTTAGGAACAAAGCTTGATTGGTAGCTCAAGGTTACAATAAAAAAGAATGTATCGATTTTGATAAAATTTTTGCTCATGTGGCTAGAATTGAAGCTATTAGAATGTTACTTACTTTTGCATGCTTTAAAGATTTTAAACTCTATCAAATGGATGTCAAAAGTGCATTTTTAAATAGTTTTATCTCAAAAAAAGTTTTTGTGAAACAACCTCTTGGCTTTAAAAATTTAAATTTTTCAAACCATATTGACAAACTTACCAAGACTCTTTATGGTTTAAAACAAGCACATAGAGTTTGGTATGAAATGCTAAGAAAATTTTTAATTAAAAATGAGTTTTCTGGAAAAAAAATTGATACCACTATTTTCATCAAGTCTCAAGAAAATAATATGCTAGTTGTCCAAATTTATGTAGATGACATTATTTTTTGTTTAACTAACGAATCTCTTTGTAAGGATTTTGTTAAGTGTATACAAGGAGAATTCGAAATGAGCATGATGGGTGAGTTCAACTACTTTCTTGGACTTCAAATTAAACAAACTCAAGAAAGAATCTATATCAATTAAGCTAAGTACACACGGGACATATTAAAGAGATTTAACATGCTGAAAGCAAAACCTATGGGAACTCTGATGTGTCCTATAACAAAGCTTGACAAGGACAAAGATGGTATAGCAGTAGATGAAAAGCGATATAGCTGTATGATTGAATTTCTATTATATTTAACTACTAGTCGTCCTGATATAATGTTCAGTGTATGTATGTGTGGAAGATTTCAATCAAATCTTAAAAAATTACATGTGATAGCCGTTAAGCGTATCTTTATATACCTCTTAGGTACACAAAATCTAGGATTATTTTATCCTAAAAGAATAGATTTTGAGTTGTTTGGCTATTCAAATGCTGATTTTACCGGATGTAAAATGGATAGAAAAAGTACAAGTGGAACATGTCAATTCCTAGGACACTCACTAATCTCTTGATTTAGCAAGAAATAGAACTCAGTAGCCTTGTTTACAGCCGATGCTGAATACATAACAGCTGGTAGCTGTTGTGCACAAGTTCTTTGGATAAAACAACAATTAGAGGACTATGGTTTTGTTTAGATCATATTCCTATAAAATATAATAACACAAGTGCAATTAACATATCCAAAAACCCAATACAATGTTCCAGAACTAAGCATATTGAGATTAAACATCATTTTATAAGAGATCATGTGCAAAAAAGTAATATCGAATTCGAATTCATAGGCACAGATTACCAACTAGCTGGCATTTTCATAAGACCCTTAAATGAAGAAAGAATATACTATATTAGAAGAGAACTTTGTACATTATATCCTCTTAATTTATGATTAATATGTCATACTTATCATGTCTTTTTAATGCATTTCAATACTTTTGATATTCTTCATTCATGTGTGAAAAGTGTTGACACCCTTTGAAAAAGTGTCAACACATGTGTGCTGAGTTAACTACAATACTATATGGAAGAGACACTGCGAGAAAAAGTGTCGACCCTTTTTATATAGTGTTGACTCAAATTCGTTGTCTGACTCTCAGTAAATTTGGGTCGACCCAAAACTTAATCGTGTCGACTCAAACAACCAAAAGTGTCGACACCTTTTGAAAACGTGTCGACACAAATCTTTATGCCTATATAAGAGGTACCAGACCGCACAAGTTGCATCCTTCCTCTCTCTTTTGCATGGCTGTTCATCCCTCGCATTTTTTTCCTTTCAAAAAGTCGTGTCAACTCGATCTTCTCTTCTTTCTTCAGATCTTCCCTCAATCGATCATCAATGGCTCATAAAACTATGGGTAAAGACAACAAGAGAACTGGAGACGTTGGACCTTCAAAACCTTGGGTTTCAAAGAAGAAGAAAACAACTACGACGGCGACAACAACAAAAATTGAAGTGGTTGCGATGATGGAGGCGCTGAGTTTCAAATCTTCAAAGTTTCAACAACTATACTTCTCCTCATTCGTCAACCGAGAGGTAATTCCTGGCCGCTCAGTTGATTTCTCCTTTTTTGATTCAATTGAAATGCGGTTCAAAGACCTTTTTTCAGTCTCGAGTGGGAGAGACTATTACAAACACAAGACCCACACTATCCCATTTTGGTTAAAGGTTTTTATGCTCACTTCCACATTGGATCTATTTTAAGCACTACCATCACCACTTGGGTGAAAAGTACAAAGATGCACCTAACCTCTTCCTCTCTCAATGAAATCCTTTGTATTCCCTAAGGGGATATTTTTATCCCTTACAAAAAATGTTCCATTGATGTTGAAGGTTTTTTTATTTCATGATGCCGTATGCCAAATCTTTGAGGTTGATGAGATTGACCCATCAAAAATCCGTGAAGCAAACTTTCTCAAACCCGAAATGAGAATACTTCATCACATGGTCAATCACATTTTCCTGCTTTAGATGGGAAAGTTTGGCGATGTTTCTTACATGCATATCTTTATTATGTGGCATATCTTTGTTATGTGACGTATCTTAGAACAGAAAAACCTGAACCTAGGTTTTCTGTTTATCTTTGATATGTTATACTTCCATGAAAAATCAAACTCCTCCCTACCACACGGCATATTTTTGACCCGAGTCTTTTGCCACTTTAGCATAGACTTATCTGCTGAGAAGATGGTTCTCTTCTCCAAACATGACTTGCATGGTGCTTCTACCCTGAAGCATATGCAAATTTGTAAGGTTGAAGGTGTCTGGACCTCCAGACGTGGAACACCATCAGTTTCTCGCCATCCTTCTGCATCCCGAGAATTCTCCCCAATTCGTGTTGATTTTGAATCCCTTGCTCCTCCATCTGTTCGACCTCATATTCCTATAACCTCTAATGCTCCATTGCATGCTCCTCCTCCTCTTGTTTCCTCTGATATTTCATCTGCCCCGTCTACTTCTTCTGCTTCCCTTATTCTTGATTTATCTGAGGTTATCGCCTTGAGTTAAGGTCTTTCCTCCTCCTTATCTTCTTTTCAAACAAAAATCGATCAAAACATGTTTCACTTAAATAGTACCATTTCATCCTTGTTTGGAAAAGTGAAACATCTTGACAAAACAAATCATGCTCTACGATGTGATGTTGAGACCGCCAATGATGCTGGAAGAGCATTGTGCAAGACCATGGATGTCACGCCCCAATCATCCGAGTCACGCGAAAGCCCACCAAAATACCGATTTAAGAAAAATAGGTTTTTCATAGTTGGAAATCAAATACAACATTTGGATAAAAGATTCTCAAGTTCAACTCTCATAAAACGGTAAACATGTATTCTCATACATGATAAGCATATCGCCAAAAGCGCTACAAAACCAGCCCAAACATGCATCACATGTAAAAGTACATGTCTCAAAAAGAAAAAAACTACAGCAAGTCATCCATCACATCTGCAACTAGGTCAACTCCTCATGCTCACATGAAAAAGGTTTTACAGCAAAAAAGAAATCCCACACCATGAGTCGAAACCCAATAGAAAATAGACTGTAAACTGTAATACAAGTCATGCAATCATATGGTGGGAGCTAACTCAACAACAAAGCCACAAAGGTTTTTCTCTCAAAAACCAACACCTTTCCATCTTTGAAACTATGCATATAACCTGACAGATATCAAACCACAGTTAAGAAAAAGTAGTAAAACACAGCATTCTCCACTCGGGATACGCAGCCGAGGAGACACAGTAAATGTAATCCTATGTACCGACTCTGTCAACTCAAGACAAATGCAACAACTATAGAATCTCATCCATTACCCTGAACCCACAGGCTTGGTAATGACAAGCTCTATACGAAGTCATGACAACGTACTCAATTTACGGGACCAGAGCCTGAGGGTCCAGAGCACCCAACACAACCACTTAATTTACGGGACCTGAGCCCGAGGGTACAGAGCACCCAATCACTCAATTTACGGGGACTAATCCGAAGGTACAAAGCACCTACACTGTGCACGTTTTTAGACTTACACCGATGAGCAATGGAAGCCCAGCTCAACCAAATCCACTTTCACGGTACATCTATGGATAAAGATTTCAAAACCAACCCACAAAATAAATATACAACACATGTATATATCAGTGATCTAATCCATGAACCATGGAGATCAAACAAAGCATGTAAAAACATGATTTTCACCAAAATATTTTAGAAGTCGAGGCCCAACCCCACGGGCTAGCTCCAAACCTTCACGAACACGTTTGAAAAGTTCCCAAAACTCTATTTTCAAATCATCCTTTTTGAAAACCTCAGATACCCCTTTGAAACCATAGAATTTCGTACCAAATCTCAGATAATCATCATACGAGGAAGTGAGGGAACCTAAAACCATTTGAATCAACACTCGAGCCCCAACACAGGACCTCAGTCAACTGGCCCAAGCCCCCAGTCGACAGAAAAACTCCCTGGAAAACCAAGAATCAAAACAGAAGCAATTCCAATCGACTGAACCCCTTAGTCCAATCGACTGAACTCCCAAAAGCATGATCCAATCGACTGACCTCCAGGTCCAGTCGACTAAATTCCCCCAGATTTTGTTTTTAAGCTACGATTTTTGCTTGTTTTTGCCTCCAAACACCAAATCAAATCTCCAAACCTCTGTTTTTGATATCTACAGGGATATAGAAACCCAAGCTTGCCATAAAGCCATAAAAGAAACCCTCGAAGCATTATTTCATCCACCCAAAACGCCAAAAAGCGGTTTTAGAACCAAAATCCATCTTGAACACAAACACCTTTCATGCGTGTTTACACGGTGAAACAACATATAATTACACGTGATACCCTCTAACAGTTATACAGTCTAGGATCCTATCTCAGTGAGTTCAAAACTTGATGTCTCGATCCATGTACAAAATTGAGTTTCGCCGAAATGGAATTTCGTCCAGATGGATGCGTAGACCTCAATGCCAATACTACGGTTCAACAGTTGATTTATCAAAAACCAAGCCCCGGGCCCCCGTAAAGTTAGAGAGAAGGCAGAGTGTTTGGTGAGTTTTAAAACTAAAGAGAGAAAATGAGTAGATATTTTGAACAAAATATCTAAGAGAATATATTTATAGGCAAAATATCTCGAAAATATCTTTTTCTTCTTTTTTTTTAAATTTGCACGGCAACTCCCTATAACCCCGGGAACCAACCGCGCATGCTCAGATAAACTTAAACATGCATAAAAACGAGTAAATCATACATCCAGAACATATATATACATATATAAGTCTCAAAAAGAGACGAATCCGGGTCTCACAACTCTCCCCCCTTAAAGAATTTCGCCCCCAAAATTTGCAACAAGGTCACGAGGTAAAAAGGTCTGGGAATCTGTCACGTATCTCAGACTCCAGCTCCCATGTAGCTTTCTCAGCCCCATGATGATGCCATAAGACCTTGACATACGCAATTGTTCTGCCCTGTAAAACCCGCTCTTTGACATCAAGAATCCTTGCTGGACGCTCCTCATAAGTGGCATCCTCCTCAACTCGTAGCTCAGTCCAATCAAACACATGTGAATGATTAGGCTCGTACCTCCGAAGCATAGAAATGTAGAACACATTATGCACAGATGCTAACTGAGGTGGCAACGCCAAACAGTACGCAATCTCTCCAACTCTATCAAGGACCTCAAAAGGTCCAATGAAACGCGGTGATAGCTTCCTGCTACGACCAAATCTCATCAAACCTCTACGTGGTGAGACCTTCAGAAACACATGATCCCCCACTGCAAACTCCAAAGGTCGCCTCCTCTAATCTGCATAACTCTTCTGGCGGCTCTGCGCTGTCATAAGGCGCTGGCGAATCACTACAACCTTCTCCGTCGTCTCCCGTACCATGTCTGGTCCCAATACTGTGGTCTCTCCCACGTCTAACCAACACACGGGTGATCTGTATGGTCTGCCATACAAAGCGTCAAACGGTGCCATCCCAATACTGGACTGATAGCTGTTGTTATATGCAAACTCTGCTAAAGGTAGATGATCCTCCCACGAACCTCTGAAGTCAAGGACACAAGCCCTCAGCATATCCTCTAGAATTTGTATAGTCCTTTCAGACTGACCATTCGTCTGGAGATGAAAAGCAGTACTGAACATCAAGTTCGTCCCCAAAGCCTTTTGTAGACTCTGCCAAAAGTGCAATGTGAAGCGCAGATCTCGGACAGAAATAATAGACACTGGCACTCCATGTAACCAGACTATCTCTCTGATATATAAGCCACTCAGTCGTTCCACCGAATCCCTCACTCGAAAGTGGAGAAAGTGTGCAGACTTTGTCAACCTATCAACCACAACCCACACGGCGTCGTGTCCCCTAGGTGATCGAGAAAGTCCTGACACAAAGTTCATCGTAACATGCTCCCGCTTCCACTCCGATATAGGCAGCAACTGTAGCAATCCTGTCAATCTCTGGTGCTCCACCTTTACCTGCTGATAGGTGAGGCATTAGGAAACAAATTGGATCACGTCCCTCTTCATCCCTGTCCAATAGAACTGACGACATAAGTCATGGTACATCTTCGTGCCTCCAAGATGCACGACAAGACGAAAATGATGACACTCACGTAGAAGGTCAGCTCGGCATGACTCTGGCATGAACAACCTGCCAGCTAACCTGAGACTCTGATCAGAACCCACAATCCATCCTGCCGTATCCTCGCCACTAGCAATGTGATCTCGTATCATCTGAGTTTCCTGATCCGTCTGTTGGACCTCTAGCACACGTGCTATCAATGCGGGTCGAGTAACTACAGAAAATAGGGTGGCACTCATCGCGATCTCCCTGAGGCACAAATCAAACTCCCCAACATCTGCAAGCATGTCCCACTCACGTATAGCCACAGAAGCTAACCACCCGTGAGATCTCCTACTGAGTGCGTCTGCCACCACATTGGCCTTCCCTAGATGATACTGCAGATCAAAATCATAATCTTCTAACAGCTCCATCCACTGCCACTGGCGTAAGTTTAGGTCCTTCTACGAAAAGAAATATTTCAAGCTCTTGTGATCGGAGAAAACCTCGAAATGCTCACCATACAGATAGTGACGCCATATCTTCAAAGCGAAAACCATGGCTGCCAACTCCAAGTCATGTGTAGGATAGTTCTGCTCGTACGTCTTCAACTGTCGGGAACCGTAGGCCCTAACCTTACCCTCCTGCATCAGAACACATCCAAGACTGTCATGTGATGCATCACAGTACACCGTATAACCCAAGCCTCGCTCTGGAATGATCAACACTGGCGGACTAGTCAACCTCACCTTCAACTCCTGAAAAATTGACTCAGATGACTCACTCTAAGAAAACGCAACTCCCTTCTGCATCAGACGCGTCATCGGTGCAGCGAGTCTAGCAAAGTCCTTCACAAACCGTCGGTAATAACCTGTGAAGTCCAGAAAATTGCGTATCTCAAAAGCACTCTTCGGTCGCTCCCAACCGGTCATAGCATCTTTCTTCGACTAATCCACAGCTACTCCATCTATAGACACCACGTGTCCCAAAAATCTCACCTCAATCATCCAGAACTCGCACTTCTCGTACTTCGCGTACAAGCGGTGCTCCCTCAAGGACTGTAGAACAATTCGCAGGTGACCCTCGTGCGCCTCTCTAGTGGGTGAATATATCAGAATATCATCCACAAACACTATCACAAAGCTGTCCAAGTAAGGATGAAAGATTCGATTCATCATACCCATGAACGTAGCTGGTGCGTTCGTTAGACCGAACGGCATAACCAGAAACTCGTAGTGACCATAGCGAGTTCGAAAGGCGGTCTTCGCTATGTACTCGTCTCTAATCCTCAACTGGTGATATCCTGATCTCAAATCTATCTTCGAGAAACAACTCAAACCCCTCAGTTGATCAAACAAGCCATCTATCCTCGGCATCGGATACTTGTTCTTCACTATCACCTGGTTTAACTTCTGGTAGTCAATGCACAAGCGTAAGTATCCATCCTTCTTCTTGGAAAACAGAGCAGGATACGGCCAGAATGGACTCTGAAGTTACAACTCCGTATCCCTTTGTATCCCGTTGCTAAATCGGTTAAACAGCAATTGAAAAGGATACGGCCAGAATGGACTCTGAAGATCAAAGAATAAGTCACCAAGCAGATCAACACTGGATTTCTTATGGTAACTGAGTATCCAAAATGGGTGGCCAATATTGTGCCGATCTTAAAGAAGGATGGATGCATCAGAGTCTGTGCAGATTTTTTGAGATCTCAACAAGGCCAGCCCAAAGATGACTTCCTACTATCACATATTGATGTCTTAGTGGATAGTACAGTGGGGCATGCCCTCTTGTTATTCATGGATTATTTTTTCAGGTACAATCAAATCCTAATAAACCCTAAAGATGGAGAAATGATGACATTCACTACACCATGGGGCACCTACTGCTATCGCGTGATGCCAGGAGCAACCTATCAATGGGCTGCCACTACTTTGTTGCATGATATGATACATAAAGATGTCGAGGTGTATGTGGGCGATATGATTGTGAAGTCCAAAGATCGAGACGGCCATATCATAGCACTGCAAAAAAAATTCAAAAGGATTAAGAAGTAAAAGATGCAGCTCGACCTGCAGAAGAATGGCAAAGGAATCGGATGGAAGAGCTTATCTTATTTGATGAAAGAAGACAACAAACATTGTTCCACATACAAGGGTATCTAGAGCGTTCAACAAAAAAGTCAAGACCCAAGATCTAAGAGAAGGTGACTTGGTTCTTAAGGAAATCAAGGCTCCCATCTTTGACCCAAGGGATAAGTTCAAGCTAAACTGGTCCGGGCCATTTCTAATCAAACCCCCTCTCCAGTAGCTCACCAATAAGACGGTATAGAAATGGGACCAGCTTCGAGAACTAGATCAATAGAGAACTCTACCTCCTGGCTCGGCGGTAACTCAAACAGATCATCAGGAAAGACATCAGGATAGTCGCACACAACCGGAGGTAACTCTCCTCGAACCCTTACCTCCTCGTCCAACATAAGAGCTTAGAAAAGGAAACTCAGGTTGCCCTGGTTTCGCACAGAACTGGGCAAAGACCTCAAACCCTCATCCCGGTCTCCCACAAAACAAAAGCAATCTCCCTCAGGAGTACAAATTGTCACTCTCCGTCGATTACAATCTATGAAGGCACGATAGGTGGTCAGCCAGTCCATCCCTAGGATGACATCAAGCGCGGTCATGTCTAAGATAACAAGGTCGAACTCTAAACAACAACCGGCGACCTCCAACAAGCAAGATCTACTGGCAAAACTCAACTTCACACTCCCACTCACCGAGGTCTCTACGCACATAGTACCACCCAACCAATCCATTTGCAAGCCCAAAGCAGATGCATAAGCAAATGATATGAATGAATGAGATGCTCCAGTGTCGATAAGAACACTGGCCCATGATCTGAAAACTAGAAGAGTACCTCTGATCACGGAGGTGGTAGCAGCAGCATCGGGTACGATCGGTGCTCTAGAAGAACTGGGCTCTGTAAGAACGTAAGCTCTAGCCGGTCTGCTGCGGCTCTGAACTGCCAATTGTCTACCTAACTGCACTGGTGCACCTCCCTCTGTAAATCTAGACGTCAGAGCTCTCGGCTGTCCCTGGCTAGATGGAACAGCTGATGCGCCTGCTGTACTCTGCATACTTCCTCCTCCGGGGCAGTCCCTACGGATGTGCCCTGACTGGACACACTCAAAACAAACCACTGGCCCCTTTCCCTGTGCCTGTGACGGCGACTGCGCCTGAACAGGCATGGGACTATGGCACTCTGTTGCGCGGTGTCCTGGCAACTGGCATTTGATACAAAGAGGCCCTCTCTGATTTGACCTTCCCATTGAGGCTACAGGAGGCGTGGATGCAGAAGACTGGGGCGGATACGACCCCACTGGATGCGAACTCGGACCTGATGTTCGTCGACACTTGTTCTCTCTGCGCCCCTGATCCTGTGAGCGTCCCCTACCTTGCTATCCCCGACTATCTCTGTCTCAGCGCGTCTCATTTAAAGTATCTTCCACCTTCATGGCAGTCTCCACCAACTCTGTAAAGACCTGTATTCTGAACGCTGCCACTCTGTCTCGGATAGCGGGCCTCAAACCCCTCTCGAACCGTTTCACACAGAACTCATCAGTATGTGTAATTTCCTGTGCAAATCTGGATAGGCTAGTGAACTCAGCCTCGTACTCAAGCACTATCATCATCCCCTGCATCAGAAATAGGAAGTCCTCTCTATAGCAATCCCTCAGAGTCGCTAGAAAGTATTTCTCCAGAAATACCTTCGTGATTTCATCCCAGGTGCCTGCCACTGTGGTCTTGGAGAACTTCCACCACATATGAGCACTCTCTCTCAGCTGGAACGCACATATAACCCTCAGATCAACTTCCTCAATCTGAAGCGAGTCAAGGATACTAGTAACCAGCTCCAGCCACTCAGTTGAAACCGTGGGATTGGGATCCCCATAAAAGGTATGAGGGTCCAGACAGCAAAACTTGCGCATCACAACCATCGCCCTCGGCTCGGGTACACTCTCCCGACCCCTAGTGGCCTCAGCCAGTTGCCGGATGGAGCCGACCATCTCACGCAACAGATCTCCCTCAGTAACAGGTCCTTGGGGTGCATTAGCATTCGCAATATCTGGGACTGGAACGTCCCTTTGGCCAGAACCACGGCCACAGCCTCG
This sequence comes from Heliamphora exappendiculata, assembly GCA_034768845.1. Classification (NCBI taxonomy): domain Eukaryota; kingdom Viridiplantae; phylum Streptophyta; class Magnoliopsida; order Ericales; family Sarraceniaceae; genus Heliamphora; species Heliamphora exappendiculata. The sequence continues at coordinate 39,751 of JAOTRH010118420.1, forward strand.
TCCTTCCCGCGTGGACATAACTCTATATGAAAGCAACATAACAAAATCAGAATCCATACAACATGTTATTGTTAACGTAAAAGACAGATAAGCATGCTAATACATAGCCACGTAATATCATGTCATCACATCTCACATACCAAGGAGAAGCGATAAGAAAGACTCGTCCATCTGAATAACCTACTTAGATTCCTTGCTAGAGATCACGTTCGCAAAATGCGTCTCTAACATGGCTCTCAAGTTTGTTAATCCAAATGCCCGAAAGCAAGACTAATCAATCTTAAGGCCCAACCTTCATACCCACGTATGCACCACAAGCTGTCATACTATGTTAGGAAAACATTGTAACGTATGCAGTCAAGCACACATACATCCTCACAAGGTGATGTACCCTCATTCCCAAGGCTCATAGGTATTCAAACCGAGAGCTTTGATACCAAGTTGTCACGCCCCAATCATCCGGGTCACGCGAAAGCCTACCAAAACACCCATTTAAGAAAAATAAGTTTTTCATAGTTGTAAATCAAATACAACATTTGGATAAAAGATTCTCAAGTTTAACTCTCATAAAACTGTAATCATGCATTCTCATACATGATAAGAAAATCACCAAAAAGTGTACAAAACCAGCCTAAACAAGCGTCACATGTAAAAGTACATGTCTCAAAAAGAGAAAACTGCAGCAAGTCTTCCGTCACCTCTACAACTAGGTCAACTTCTCATGCTCATCTAAAAAAGATTTTAAAGCAAAAAAAATTCCACACCGTAAGTCGAAACCCAATAAAAAATAGACTGTAAACTATAATACAGATCATGCAATCATATGGTGGGAGCTAGCTCAACCACAAAGCCATAAAGCTTTTTTTCTCAAAAATTAATAATTTTTCATCCTTGAAACTATGCATATAACCTGACAAATATCATGCCACAGTTAAGAAAAAGCAGTAAAACACAGCATTCTCCACTTGGGATACGCAGTCGAGGAGACACAGTAAATGTAATTCTATGTACCGACTCGGTCAACTCAAGACAAATGCAACAACTATAGACTCTCGTTCATTATCCTGAACCCACAGGCTTGGTAATAACAAGCTCTATACGAAATCACGACAACGTACTCAATTTACGGGACCAGAGCCCGAGGGTCCAGAGCACCTAACACAACTACTCAATTTACGGGACCTGAGCCCGAGAGTACAGAGCACCCAATCACTCAATTTATAGGGACTAACCCGAAGGTATATAGCACCTACATTGCGCAAGTTTTCGGACTTACACCGAGGAGCAATGGAAGTCCAGCTCAACGAAATCCACCGTCACGGTACATCTATGGATAAAGATTTCAAAACTAACCCATAAAATAAATATACAACACATGTATATATCAGGGATCTAATCCATGAACCATGGAGATCAAACAAAGCATGTAAAAACATGATTTTCACCAAAGCATTTTAGAAGTCGAGGCTCAACCCCGCGGGCTAGCTCCAAACCTTTACGAACACGTTTGAAAAGTTCCCAAAACTCCGTTTTCAAACCATCCTTTTTGAAAACCTCAAATACCCCTTTGAAACCATAGAATTTCGTACCAAATCTCGGATAATCATCGTACGAGGAAGTGAGGGAGCTCAAAACCATTTGAATCAACACCCAGGCCCCAACACAGGACCTCAGTCGACTGTCCCAAGCCCCCACTCGACTGAAAAACTCCCTGGAAAATCAAGAATCAAAACAGAAGCAATTCCAGTCGACTGACGCCCTTGGTCCAGTCCACTGAACTCCCAAAAGCATGATCCAGTCGAATGACCTCCAAGTCCAGTCGACTGAATTTCCCCAGATTTTGTTTTTAAGCTACGATTTTTGCTTGTTTTTGCCTCCAAATGCCAAATCAAATCTCTAAACCTATGTTTTTGATATCCACAAGGATATAGAAACCCAAGCTTGTCATAAAGCCATAAAAGAAACTCTTGAAGCATGATTTCATCCACCCGAAACGCCAAAAAGCGATTTTAAAACCAAAACCCATCTTGAACACAAACACCTTTCATGCGTTTTTACACGGTGAAACAACATATAATTACACGTGATACCCTCTAACAGTTTTACAGTTTAGGATCCTACCTCGGTGAATTCAAAACTCGACGTCTCGATTCACGTGCAAAACTGAGCTTTTTCATAATAGAATTTCGTCCGGATGGATGCGTAGACCTCAATGCCGACGAATCAGCAGTTGGTTTATCAAAAATCAAGCCACAGGCCCCCGTAAAGTTATAGAGAAGGCAAAGCGTTTGGTGAGTTTTAAAACTAGAGAGAGAGTAGGAGGAGATATTTTGAACAAATTATCTAAGAGAAGATATTTATAAGCAAAATATCTCGAAAATATCTTCTTCTTTTTTTTGAAATTCGCACGGCAACTCCCTACAACTCCGGGATCCAACCCCGCATGCTCAGATAAACTTAAACATGCATCAAAACGAGTAAATCATACATTCAGGACATATATATGCAAAATACATCATATATATATATAAGTCTAAAAAAGAGACGGGTCTGAGTCTCACAATGGATGGCAGCATTATCTCCATCATCAATTGCAATAAGACTATTCTACAGTAAGTACGTAAAAAATATGATCAGGGAATCTTCACTGCTGTTCACAACAACACCCACAAGGTTAAAGACCATTTCAAATGGCTCTAAGAGGCCCTGGGGCAAGTAATTTATGGCTAAAGAGAGCAAGGAAGAGAAAGCTACCCGTCTCAAACGTGAAGCCGATCTGGTCCCCGCTGCCACCTTAGATGCTATGGTGCAGCTGAAAAAAAGGACGAGCGTGCCTTTTCTTGCAAGGAGAGAGCCTCGGAGGGAAAGCAAAAATAGGACGCCAAGAAGCAGTTCAAGAAGTTCATGGATGATTAGTGACTACCCCTCTTTTGCTGATTACAAAATGGGAGAAAAAGCAAAGGTAAGTGGAAAAGTGGAGAAGTGAAGTGAAATATTAACAAACATTCATTCTGTAGTTTTTTATTTGAAAGGAGAAAATGTAACCCTTTAACATACATTTCCTTTTTTTTGGGTTGTGATGTGTGGTTGAAAAATATATTTTCTTTATCATATTCTCCTTTATGAATAACGGATTATATGCGTTTGTGTATGACATATCCTGTTTAGTATCATTTGACAGTTCATTCTCTATATATATCTCTATGATTGATTATTGAAATTTGAAAATCACTTTGCACATATTTTGATTTGAGGCACAAATTTTAATAAATTCAGAATGCTTCTGAATTAAAATTACAAATCATCTTACAAATAAATATTACACTGTTGAATGTATGCCTAATTATTATAAATGCATATTCTGTTTAAGGTATATCGATAAGGGAAGAACTTTTGTTGAAAATTTTTTAAAAATATTTTTAAAAAAATATTAAATTTGTTGTAATCATCAAAAAATGGGAGACTGTTAGCTCAATGGCTTTTTATATTAATTTTGATAATTTTTATAATTTATTTTTTAAGAATAAATAGATTTAAAATGATAATACTTATATTTTACCAAAAAAAAGTGTTGACACAAATTGAATAAATGAGTTGACACCATTAGGCAAAAGAAATGATTTATGAGAATATTTGAGTCAACACTTTAAGGTAAAGTATACTTAAAGATATCAAGTGTGTCAACACTTTTGAACAAATGGTTTGACACTTAAACTGTTTGTTAAAGATGTTTTCAGGATTAAGTATTTTGGGTCAACACAAATAGATTTTGGGTCAACACAAATAGATTTTGGGTCAACACAAATAGATTTTGGGTAAACACAAAAGAGTCAAAACTCTCTGTATTCAAAAAGAGTCAAAACAAACATAGTTTGAGTCGACACAAAAGTGGTTTCTCATTTTTGTTATCCAGAACTTTAAGTCGACACAAATGAAAAATGAGGCGACACAAAAGTACTGAGACCACCTGCAGAATTTTGTGTGTCGACATAAATTGAAGACAAGTCGACACAAATATCCTGAGCCTGCTTGAAGAAATTTTGAGTCGACACCAAAGTCCAAATGAGTTTACACAAAAAATTTTAGGGTTCCTGCATAATTTTAATGTCGACACTAATGCAAAATGAGTCGAAACAAATTGGCCTCTTCGAGAATCTGAAGAACCATTGAGTCGACATCAAAACCAAATGTGTCGACACCGTTATGTTAGTACGAAATATTGTAAAAATTGTATCGACAACTCAAAATAATTGAGTCAACCCCACCGCTTAAAGAACCATGCCCTAGACATTTTGTATTGACCCTAAAGAAATTGTGTCGACACCTGTGACAAAAATTTAAATTCGCGACAGATTTCAATGGTTGAATTTTTGGCATTTAATGTCCTCACATACCTCTAACGGTCATGAATGCTCAAGAGCTTATATAAGGAGTTACTGCTCAGCATTTATAATCCCTGGAGATTGACAATTACTGTTCTATTGCTTGATTCAAACTTAAAATTTTCAAACTTTTATTTATTGCTGTAAATCTAGCTCTTGTGCCTCATCTCTATTTACCTCTTCATTTATTGCTAATCAATTTCTATAAAGAGAGTGAGTGATTCTCATTTAAACACTTTATTTATTGTATCCAATGGTGAGTCACTCTTTGTCTTTTAAGTGAGTGAGTAAATCTCATCAAAGAAGAGCTCAAGAATGAGTAGAAAAAAATAGAGGATTGTTTTTATAGAATCATCTTGTGGTTATTATAAAGCCTTTAAATGTACACGTAAACATTCGTATCCTTGTGGATATTCTCAAGAAAATTTTTGAGATTGTAAGATTTTGAATGCGCCCGTGAAACATTCTATATAGTGAAAATTCTCAATGAGAGACTTTAGGAGTTGACATAGGGTTGAAAGAAATCGAACCACTATAAATATTTGGTGTCTGGTTCATTCGTTTTATCTTTAAACTCTTTAATATTTGCATTGTTTTAATATTTGATTATCTTACTTTATTTGTTTGTAATATTCAAAAGTTTTCGAAAAAAATTTAAAAAATATTATTATCTTTTTTAGACCTAATTCACCCTCCTCTTAGGTTGTCTGTCTAGAACTAACACTTCTGTTAACTTGACCCTTGGAAAATCCATCGAGCTTCATTCACATGTGTACATATACATATACAATATAGATATACCTTTATATTTTTGTGCAAATATATATCCAAAATAAATTCAACTTGACATTCATGTCATCGCTACATTAGAGAATTTTATAGGCCATCATTCTAACTAGAATTACCAGCTAAGATATAAGTTCAGAAATAGCCGAGTAGTAAGATGACTGAGCTTGAGGAGTTTAGGAACTTGAAAAACAAGCTTTGCAGGCCGTATGCTTGGGTTTGATACTAGCACTGACGGATCAGAGTTTGTTAACATAGTTTATTACTATCATTAGTGAAACTTCACTGGCGCTTTACAATTGACTTAATGGGTGAAACAAAATGCACCATAAGAATAAAAGTCAAACTCATAGCTCACTCATAAAAGATGAGATTTTACAATACCAGGTATACACATACAACCCAACTTATAGAACAAAAACTCTTTTCATTTACTTTGTTTGTTCTACATAGATCGTTAGAGGGTCCTCCAGTCAAGCTCACAGGGCATCTCTAAACTTTTGTTGGTGAAGGAAGATGTGGACACAACTCACTAATGCATTTACCAACGAAAATGTAATTGTGAATCCCAATCTTAACCTTCTGCAACAAGCAATCGAGGACTGCCGCTTCGCCCTCCTCTCCCTCTTAAGTCCTATCGCTACAATTATAACAATCTTCATATGTACTCAATTCCACATTTTCACTGTGTTCCTTGAAGGATATTCAACCAAAATAACCAAACGAATTAAGAACAAAACCATATCTGAAAATGATCAAACCATAATCTTATTAACTTGAACCACCTTCGCATTTGAATTCTTCATGAATAGTTATAATCCATTAAGAACAAAAGAAAGAAAGCACCAAGCTAGGGCTAACCCTAATTTGCCCTACAAAAAGAGGATATACGAAATCTTTTTATACACCTTACTAGGGTTTTTTTTCAAGATCTTATCTTCTTTCCATGCCCAAGTACGGCATTGACCGGCTTCGTCGCCATGTATATGTGATCGATCGAGCGGTACCTCCGTTTCTTAGGTCGGAAAACCTCTTCTTCTCTTCTGATCATCTTCGCCGAACTTACTTCGCTTTGGTTCTGATCGTTCTCGGAATCCGCCGCTTTTTTTCTCGTTATCTTGTCGTCGACGTTGCTGTTGCTGTTGCTATTTCCGTCCTCGTCTTCTCCGCTTAGTTGCATGAGCTGCTGAGCCGCGGCGGCCATTTCCGAGTCTGCCAAGTCCTTCTTGGGTCCAGTTTTACGTACAGGCGGTGGCGCTTCCGCCATTGAAATGCAGAAGAAGAAGAAGATCGAAGAAATCCGAACAGGTTGAGAGATGAGAAAATTGAATCTACACTTTCTCTCTCTAAAATCTCTGTCTGTGGTTTTGGATGGTTTTTTCTATTTGGGTTTTTGGTGTAGAGCGCCTTTTGAGGGTACGCCTTGGAAGGGCTTTGAGAGGGAAGCTGCTTTGTTGGTGCAAAGAAGATGACAGGAAGATGTGGGTATATACGTATAAAGCTAAGCAACTGTTTGGACGTCTAAAAAAGCTTCTCTTGAAAGGTTTAATTCTTTTTTTTTTTTTTTACAAAAAAGAAATTAGTTAGATTATTTAGTATAATTAATTTAGGCACTGTTTCGGATAGTTTTTCTGTAGACTTTTTGTGATTTTTCGTCTTTTTTTTATTTTTTTTAGTTTGGATTTTTTGTTCATTCAATTTATTATAATAAAACAAATTTAAAAATATACTTATTTTAACTAAAATTAAAAATAATTTATTAAAGACTAGGAATCCAATTGGTAACTAGCTTAAAAGCTAATTTTTTATTTTTTATTTTACATTTCTAATTAAAATATAAAATTTGATTTAAAATAGGTTATTTGATGACTTAACTTTTAAACTAATTTTTTTTTTTTTAAAGTTAGTTGTTTGAGTAAAAAGTTATATTTTTTTATTTT
>JAOTRH010118421.1:0-14920 GCA_034768845.1 Heliamphora exappendiculata
GTTCAAATTTACGTCATTATGTTTCATGCAGAACATGTTTATATGTTTTGTGACTTTTCTACCCTCAAATTACTATCCATAAATTATGTGAATAAATTAATGCTGACAGAATAATATGACTGTTACAATCCATGGTCAAATTTATTTATGAGAATTTTTCAATCTTTTCAATAGATGGAATGATATTTCATTAGCATTTCATGAAAATAACAATTTTGATAATATATCTAAAAAATAATGCTACAGAATCATCCGCCTATGGTGAATGCATTGGTTCAAATTTACGTCATTATGTTTCATGCATAATATGTTAATATGATAATACACGTTTGTCAATAACAGTAGTGTAAAATGATAATAGTCTACTATGATCATACAGATATGTGGTGAAAAGCAGTACGAAATGATAATGGTATGCTATGCTAATATGAATATGTGTTGAAAAGCAGTGCGAAATGATTATGTGTCGTTTGGTAGCGTTTATGTTTTTTATTTTTTGTTTTTGTTTTTATTTTTTTCGTAAACTGTAAACGAAAACATATTTAGTAATTTTTTTTATTTTTAAAAAATTGTAAACAGTTTTTAAAATTTACAAAATTTTAAAAAACAAAAAAAATATGTTTTCACTTGTTTTATAAACAAATTTTGATTGGATTCATCCATAACCTCCAATTATCACTTTTTAAATATTTATGTTACCAAATATATTTTTATTTTTATTTTTTTATAAACATAAAGAAAATATATTTTTTATTTTTTGTAAACAAAAATAGAAAACGGTAAACGTTACTAAACGAACTCTTAATGTTATGTTTTTAAATGATTTTATGTTAATATTCTCATCATACCATTTTATATTGAAAAAATCAGATTCAATCTCGTGCATTTGATTATTTTTATATTATCGTAGTACGTAAATGCGCATACCTATCTCATATGCTAACTGCAATTGAATGTTTCATGTATTATATTCGTTGTGTAGGTGAGATGAATGAACTATCAACTGATTTTAATATGTAAATACATAAAATGTGAATGGATGAATCAATGAAAAGTTTTTTATTAATATTCTGTACATAAAGCAAAAGAATGAAGGTTCATAGATGATTTCTTACTCTTGATCTTCATTTCTTACGCCGATGATTTGATGTTCCGAAAATTTCGTGGAGGTTTTAATACTCTTAAAAATATAAAAATTATATTTAATTCACCAACAAGATTACTGTATTACATAGTGCTTCATTTATGAAAATTAAATTTGCATTTGATGGTAGAAAGTTTGATACACATAACAAATGTGAAATGGGAATACCTCTGAAATTTTAACTTTTGATCTGTTTTAGAAAAGACACGTTGTCAATGACAAAATGAATAAATTGGGGTACTTTCAGTATGGCGAACAAAATGAGAATTTTGTAGATTAGTTGTTTACTAGATGGTACTTAGACTCAAATAAGTTGTCTAAATAAAATTAGATATTAAATCACCCAATAAAAAAAATATCAAATAAGAACTTTGTCAATTAACATTTAAAAATTTTAAATTAGTGTTAAATGTACCAATGCTATATAAACTTTAAAAAAATTATTTTTTAAAAATAAGAAATAATGTTCAATGTATCAATATCGCATAAAAAATAAAAACATGACAGAAAATTTACCATTTAGAAAATAAAAAGATCTTCTTTTTACATATAAAAAATGATAACATTATTTTTTTTACAATAATTTATCATTAAAAAATTACAATGACAAAGGTGATAATATTATTAAATAAAAACAAAAAAATACGAGATTAAAATCTATATTCAATTAACATTAATCAAATCAAGTTTTAATTACGAATAATTAAAATAATAATAAAATATGACAATTAGTACTTATATATATCTATATCCTTTAACTAGTATATCATTACTTAAAAAGTAATATAAATATTTAAAATAAAAATATTACAAACAAGAAAAAGTCAAAAACAAAACTTTAACAAGTAGAATATATATATATATATATATATATATATATATTAATTAGAGTTAAAATTGTTGAAAATAATAATAATTTTTATAAATAAAAACTTATAGAATAGTTAAAATGTAAGTAGGACTTATCCTTAAATATCAAAATTGAACCGCTCACCAAATCTTTCTTATTTTTGTAAAAGAAGTTCAATCTATATTTTTATATTTTTCATAGTGAGATTCACTTTGTTTACTCTATTTCTTAATAATTTAAATTGAGAAATAATTTTTTTACTTAAAGTTTTAGTTAGTTTAGTCTACATTTATATAGAAATTAGTGTTTGTGCATCAGTGTTTGTGCCCCCACACAGTGCGTGTATAATATTAGTAATTATATAAAAATATTAAATGTATATTACACTTACTCTTTTTGTATTTTTTTTTGTATTTAAGGGTTATATCACTGATACTCCATTTATTCTCTGAAATATCACTACACTCCTTATATTTTTATTTTTGAAATTAACTTTTAGATGACAGTGTTTTTAATGTTTTTAAATTTTTTTTAATTATAAAATCTTATTAATAAATTTTTAATTAAAAAATAAAAATTACTAAATACAAAAATTAGTAAAATAAAAACATAAAATTTAATTTATTAATTTATTTTTATTTTTAAGTTTTTAATTTTGATAAAAAAAATTATTTTTGATAAAAAATATTAATTTTTAACTTTTTATAATTTTTGGTCAAAAGTTTTCATTTTTTTGAATCATCGTGATTAGAAAAATTAAAAGATAAAAATATTTAAATAAAAGAAAGAAAAATTTTAGTAAATTCAAAAATAAATAACATAAAGATTGATTAGTTAGTTTGTTACGGTTTATATATTTTTTTTTTGTTTATATTAGAAGAAGTTCAGGTGAAAAAAATTATTTTAAAACTTTATAAGGCATTTTTTTTTATTTTTAATAACTTTTTTAAATTTCAGCCAAAACAGCTATACTTTTAAATTTATTTTATTATGATGAATAGAAAAAGTAAAAAAATTTAGAGTAAAAAAATTTTAAACATTCAAAAAAGATTGAAAAAGTCACACACACAAAAAAAACAAAAAAAAAATTATCCCATAGTACGTTAGTCAAGAAAATTATATTTTTTTCAAATCATTTCAATTAAATGAGTTCTAAAAATATAATAATTTATTTTTTACTAAAAATAAAAATAAATAAATAATTATCATATTAGAAACAAAATAAATTTAAAAATATATCGATTTTGGCTGAAATTTAAAAAAATCATTAAAAATGAAAAAAAAAAGTGTCTTATAAAGCTTTAAAATGATTTTTTTCACCTTATTTGAATTTTTTCTAATTTTTTTATCAATTTTTTTATTTTTTGAAATTTTTACAAGAAAAAAAAAATAAGCATGCCCGTTTGAGCTAATGTTAAAAATTTCTCTCATCAAGATGATTCAAAGAAAGTGAAAAATTTTGACCAAAAATTATAAAAAGTTATAAATTAATATTTTTTTATCAAAATTAAAAACTTAAAAATAAAAATAAATTAATAAATTAAATTTTATATTTTTATTTTACTAATTTTTGTATTTAGTAATTTTTTATTTTTTAATTAAAAATTTGTAAATAATATTTTTTAATTTAAAAAAACTAAAAACATTGAATTCAAAAGTTAACTAAGTTAACTTTTGGATCTAAGTGTTACAAAAATAAAAATATAAAGGAGTGCAGTGATATTTCAGAGAATAGAGGGAGTGTTAGTGATATAACTCTTAAATATAAGGGTGTAGGTGTAATATACCCAAATATCAAAAAAGAGTCAATGCAATGAAAATAATTATATGATTAATTATAAAAATAAAATGTGTTAATTACAAATTATGAAAGTTTAAAAATAATAAAATTTCAAAATAAGATAAAAAGAATAATAAAGAAGGAAAACTGTTAGTAGTTATGTAACAACTCATAAATTTTTAAGTTTTAAAATCTAAAATACTATAAGAGTAATTTTGGTAAATAGCATTCAAGATGTACGTAATATCTGAAGGTTTTGATACAAATTAATATACTTTGTGGCAACTCTGATGGCAAAAAAAATTACATTCTTCATGTGTTCCATTGTTACTAAATATTTTTTTTAATGATAAATGATTAATATAAAGTAACCTTGATTATGTAAATTAGAAAATATACAAAAGATGTTAGAATTCAGAGGTGAAAAGAAAAACTTAATTAAAAAACTTACAGAAAAATAATACCTGATAGGGCAGTGAGTTAAAGGGGTTAATGGACAGTAGTTTTAAGAAAGTAATCCAATAGCTAGTGAATGACCATTGGTATGGCTAGCATTTTCATTTTCAACATCGAGTTGTGTATTGTACGCGTTACCCGTAGATGATATTTATTTGATGAATTGAACGCAGCTCGATCGCGTTCACCTGCTGACTGACCTGTAAAACCAAAACACAAACTTGAACTACTTGGCGACGTCTCGCCAGATGCCACTTCAATTAGGAAGGATTTCAAAAGCTAAGCATTGTTATGTTTTGTGGAAAAAATGAGAATCCACCTACCTTTGGGGGTACTCTCCTTTTATAGCAAGAAAAACGCAGTCTTTCTCCTCAAATCTCATAATTGCTTTTCTTGCCAAATGTTCCTTCAATGTGGCTCTGCCACCTCTGCCTCTAACTGGTAATGAAGACTGTCCTCTCATGGTCACATCATTATAAATAATATAAGCTCGGCCGTCCTCTGGACCAAGTTTCTCACACTAGACGCTCCCCTCGAGGTGGCTGGACACTCGGTCTAATCGCATTTAATGTCGCCCTTATCACAATCAAGCCGTATTGAATGCGATGTCAGAGTATTGAATGTGATCACCAAGACCGAGCTATAGACCGATATCGGTTCTAGGAGATTGGTCGTTGTGCCCACACGATGGGCCGAGGTGGTCACCGGATTCCCTCCGAGCCTTGGATACTTCTGATGAATTCGAGTTCATATTTCGGCTCATCCCCCATCATGTATCTAAAAAAATCATATACCATTTGATATATAATAGTTTTAATTTGGTTGACTTTTTAAATTGTAGCTATTATAGTAATTTTAATTAAAAAAATTAGGGTGTTTGAGATGCGTATAAACATTTTTTTCTCGATTAAGACTTTTAAAAAAATTAATTAATTTTTTTGAAAAACCAAATAGCTTATTTAGAAAACCAAATAGAAGCTTCGTATCTACGATATAACCCAACAGAATTATCACTGCGAGACTCGATTGATGTGAACACATAATCTAACAGTATAGTGATATTAGATTTATCAACAACAAGAGCTGTAGATTTGTTTTTAATATTGGGTTGGATTCCATGCATGTTCTAGCCTAAATCTTTTTGTAGTCAAACCACAAACCTAAGTTAGTGTGAATCCTTTGAATTGGAGGGGAAATGAAAGAGGAATTTACTACATTTTTTTAGTGTGAAAATGGTTGATATCATTTAATAAGCCTCTCTTGAAATGGTCTTTTTTGTCCTATGTGTCCAAATTCATTTGTCCAATCATTTAATAATCATCTCAGTAAATAGAACCTAAAAATTATAATAATTTAATTAAATAATTAATTTTTTTTTACTAAAAATAAAAAATTAACTTAATTAAATAGGTAAATAAATCAATTTCCCCCATCCAAGCCCAATAATAGAAATAAGAGTCCATGCCCCAAAAAATGATCTCAAGTTAGACTTGGGCCTGGGCCAAACTTTGTTTCTGGGCTTAGTTTAGATAGGCAAGCCCTTGCTTTTGCTTCATTGAATTGATCTTTTGAAGCTGAAGCCTAGCCTTGAACTTTGCAATGAACATATCAGCTTTGGTATTAACGTCAGGGCTCGGACAGAATAGAGGCGACACCACTTCATCGCCGTTCCTGGCGGTCGGCGTGCAACCTGCCTCGCTCGTCGGTGACTCGGCGCCGTCGTGATCCGAAGACCCACCACTACGCGAGCTGTTCATGCTCCTGAGCCTCACGTAATCTCCTTTCAATACAAACTTCCAGCTCGGCATTTTGAATGGCGACGGCGACGGCGACGGCGGAGGTATTGAAATAAATGGTGACTCAGAACCAGTCAACAACGATTCCCCTCCGCTGTTGGAGTGCTCTTCTGAGTTGTTGGACCTAGTTATCTTCACTGGCAATAGAGGTTTGCAAGCAACGATCGATAGGATTTGGGGTGTTTTGTGATGTGCACACCTTTGTGACTAGTAGAAGTGGTGGCGGCGGAGGAGGTGGTGGAACTGATAGAATTTTCTTGTTCTTATCTTTTTGGGACGATAACAAATGCCACACCCATTTGCGCACATAGACTGTGTGTATATACAAAGAGATTGAAATAAACACACACAGAGAGAGAGAGAGAGAGAGAGAGAGAGAGAGAGAGAGAGAGAGAGAGGGTGATGAAACCTTGTATTGAGAATGAAGATCCTCTTTGAGCCCAGAGATTTCACTATTCTTGGTGGTGAAGTCCTTAGTAAGAGAAAAACTTCCGTCTCGAGAAACATCTTCCCCTGCAATGCAAAGATTGATAGCTCAAAGATCTGAGAAACAACCCTACGCCCAATGGCCCAATGAAGCGACAGAGGAAAAGAGAGACGTCTAGAAAGGTTTTGATTCACAATTGAATATTGTCAAGCGCAAAAACAAAAAGAACGAAAAAAACATCGACGTTTTTGCCTTTTCTAAGGGCAAAAGTGGAATTTACTCAAAGGACGAAATTGGGAGAGCGATGTCAAACTCGCGTTTTATATATATTGATTGATAGATATGGATATGGATAATTGACATCATTTTCTATAATACTTAACCCTTGTTTGGTTTTTTCAAAAAATTATTTTTTTTTACAAACAAAATCAGCTTTTAAATCATATTTTTTATTTTTTAAAAGTTAACTAACTTTTTTTAATCTTTTGATCCAAAAAATTTTTTTATACATATTCTAAACAGCATAACTTATTTTGAACTTGTTAGAAATTTTAGTTCTTTATTTTGTTCGATTATATTTTGACAAATTTGTGATAAATTATTTTCATCTTATTCTTTGATATTTTAGTACTTATTTTTTTTAAGGTTAAATTTTATAGATTACAGCAAAAAGGTGTATCAGAAATTGAAAAAAGCTGCGAGCTGCTTTAAACGCTCGATTAATCTAAAAATCGCTTGAACAATTATGGATGCGGATCAGCTTTAATAACAGCTAGAATTTATGTTTTATGTGAAAGCTATATAAATAAGATGACTAAAATTTTATTAAGTTAGCTCTTTTGATTATAATAAATTCTAACCGCTATGACATTTTTATCAAAAAGCTTTCAAACGAGTAACAATCACTTCGTGATAATCATTCAGCTTTTGGGCATTCATGACAATCATTAAGTATTCAAATCTTTAACGTTTCTTGTGAGTTCGTAGAGTCTCTTTGAGTAGATTCTCAAGGGATTAAAGTCTGGTGGTGGATTTTATCAGTATCTGAAGTTTGATAGTAGATTCTAGCGGCAATCAAGTACGGAATTGGTGTATGTAGATTTGACATGAGTAGGCTTATATTCGTAGGTTGTGGATTTAACGATTGTTTGTAAAATTCTCTTATAACCAACGGTTTGTTATTGTGCTTGATCTTTTTGAACCTGAATTGGTCTTTGCTTTTATCAAATTTAGAGTTTTCAAAGTAAAAATTATTGTGTCACGCGTGTGGTTGTGGTTGTTAATTTATCTGTTTGCTTGTGTGGCTGATATAATTATTTTGCGGTGTTTGACTTATTAAGATAAATCAATTAGTGCAAATTAGTATACAAAAAGTTAATTTTTCAAAACTAAAATGTTATAATACCCTGAATTAAAAAAACTAATTCTCTTTACAAAACAAAACAAAAATTTATGCCAATATCCTAAACACTACAATTTAAAAGAAAAAAGTAAAAATATATTAGATATTTTAATAAAAATAAAAAATAAAAAAGCTACTATAAAAAATTATCTCAAACACCCCAATATTTTTTGTCTTATTTTTTCTATAAAAGATAAACATCTTAAAAGTCAAACTTTTTAAATATACCAAACAGGCCATTATGCTTCATTTTAACTTTTTTGTCTTTTGACATAAGCCTCGGTTGACAATTAGCTTATAAGTTAGTTTTTTTTTTTTTTTTTTGTATTTTTAGCCAAAAAATTAAATTTGGTTCAAAATATGTTATTTGTTAATTTAGCTTTTAAGCTAATTTTTTTGAAATTAGTTAAGCTAACTTTTTTGATATTAGTTCTTTGATAAATAAGTTGTGAATGACAGCTATTGCTGTGTTTTAAAAGTAATTGAAATTTGAATAGAATATTTTAGAAATTAATATTTTGATTCAATTTTTTTGCCAAACAGACCATATTGGCTTTTTTATATTTTTAGCTAAAAAACCAAAAAGCTAGAGTTTTCAAACAAGCCCTTAAAACTAAAAAAACAAATAAGCCTTGTTTGATTTTGTCTTTTTACCTTTTTACACAACATAATTTTATATATTTTTTAAAATATGATAAGTTTTATTATACATATTTATTTTTTTTATAAAAATTATATTTTAAAAATTTATTTGTCAAAATTTATCGAATAAGATCGAAATTAAATATAAAATTATATAAAAATAAAATTTAAAAAATTATAACAATTTTCTTATTGCATAAAGCTCTTTTGAGTTAAAGTCATTTTTAGCCAAACTTTTTTGGTTTAATGTGACCATACGGTTCATTAAATAAATTTTTTATTTATTTAATTTAATGCAATTTTAATTAAAAAATTTAGTTTCAAATTAAGTTGTCAAACGAGAATGATGTTGTTGACTTTTGTATCCCTATATTAAAATAATTAATTATTATTTTTTAAATATATTTCATTTTTTATAACGTTCTTTTTTCTATAAATTGGCGAAAGATCCGAAACGCCCCTGGATTTGAAAAGCTATTTCATTGCGTCACTTGTCCTCTTCCTGTAAATTTGAAGAACTCTGGGTTTGTTTAGTGGGTGGATACGAAAGACGAGAAATAGTCTCGTATATTCGTATATGATCATATTTGGAAATTAATTAGAGGGGTTAAAATTTTTTTCTCAAACTAATTTAACTTTTATCTCAATTTTGGAGAGGTGAGTTGATTTATCTTGAAATTAAAAGTATATTTTTAGATATAAAAAAATTTAATTTTATTAAAATTATGTCAAATTAAATAATGTATTATTTATTTTTAAATTATTTTACTCTTAATTAAATAAATTTTAGTACAAAAAATATTATAATAATAATTCGATCCATACATTCTAAATATTAATAATTTAAATATATTAATTATTTTATAAAAATAATACTTGAAATAATGAGCCCTAATTCACAATTTAGCAATTTAACAAGTTGTTTTCTATATATACTCTTTCAAACAAGGTCACTTTTAAATGGAATGATAACGATGGTGTTTGATAAAATTACTGTTTAATAATTTATAAATTATAATGCGTAATAAAAGTTATAAGTATTTAACAAAAATTATTAAAATAAAAAAATAATTATAAATTATAATAAAAATTATAAATATTTTAAAAAAAACTAATAACTTATCATTAAAATTAATATTGAAAAACTAAAAACTTCAGGCCCTAACATTTTCAAACGTCCAATGTCATTACCGTAATTTCGCATAAAACCAAGGGTTCTATTGCTAAGTCTCTGACACCAAACCAAATAACCTTTGTCGCCGCGTCGGTGTCTTTTGTTTAGTTGATTGGAATAGACGCGCTGCAAATTCGACCTTCGTATACATCTCTCTCTCTCTCTCTCTCTCTCTCTTTCTCTCTCTCCACTAGTCTCTCTCTACTCGCAGACCCAAACTCTTGTTTTTATGCCCTCGATTCCTTCGTAATTTACCATTTTGTCTGTTTTTTTTTAATTTTATATGCTTAATAGTGCGGGAGAGTTCAGACTGCTCGTGTTTGTTAATCGAAGTCCCTGAACAGAGAGGCCTCTTCAGTTCTCGTGACTAGCCCTCTCTCTACTGCTTCGAACAGTGCTCATTCACAGAGAGAGAGAGAGAGAGAGAGAGAGAGAGAGAGAGCGAGGCACTCAAAGATCAAAAAGAGGTTCGAAATAACTAATAAATTCTTCTTTTTTTGTGTTATTGATTCTAGTATCTGGGTTCTTGATTTTGTTGGTGATGATATATGGGTTCATGATCATGTATGTGATCATGGACTGTTTCTGCGATTTGTGTTTATCCTCTTTCTTTTCTGATTCATTTACGATTTGGGTCTGATTTCGGTGCTGGTTATGTGCCTTTTCCACACACTAATAGTTGTGTCTCTCTATAAATATCGCATTTTGACGGTAAATTTGGGTGTTGGTGAGTGGGATTGTGCAGTGTGGTTGAATGATTTTGGTTGTTCTTTTGGTGAATGAGATTGAGCTGATAGAAGGCAGGATTTTTTATGGGAGCAAATTGGTTCTCTTTAATCTGGGGAGTGACATTGGAACTTGCTTACACTTTTGCATGCTGTATTAATTTTGTGGATTGAAGGGTTAAAAATTGATTATTTGAGCAATGTGTGCGTTAATCATGTATTCATTGATGAGTTCTGTCGACGGATCAGTGGTTACATGCTACATACTGAATGGGATGCAGCCGGCTTTATGAATGTCTTCTGATTGGCCAAACATGCCCATTAGGTTATGTGTCTTTTGTTACGATCAATTAGGGAGGGAACTTGGGTTGTTCGTTGCAGGTTACAATTATTAATCGTTAAAAGTGTAACATTTACTTTTAATGATTGATTGACGTGTGATAATCATGTTCATTACTTTGATCATTTATGAAGGAATCTTGTCTTATTGGCTGTGCATTACTACCGCACTACTTTTCTATGTTACACGACTCCACAACAATTTGGGAGTCTTGTTTTGGAAACTAGATATATTCCACATTTCAGACTTGTATTTTTTACAGCGTTGTCGGGGGTCCAACTATAAAACACTTACTCTTTTTACCTTTTTCATCAGAATTCTCGTATAGAGTAGAGATGTAAGTTAGGGTTATTAAAGGTTCGGAATTTGTAAAGAGGAGGTTGTGAAAAACTTATGGGTTGCATGAATTAGGTTCCCAATAAGCATCCAATATAAATCTTGGGGTTGGAGCAATTACATCTTAACACCTTAAAACCTGGATGTTAGTCTTTGAAGTAAAAGTTCTCATTTTTAATTGGTAGGAGCATCACCAATTGAAGATAAGTTGAGAGACAATATACTAACATGGTTTGATCATGAGCAAAGAGGACAGAAAGATGCAACGATAAAGAACAACCCTTGAGTTGACATGGGAGGTTGTTGTAAAAAAAAAACTATAAATTTATTTAGCTTGTACGATTTCCTAGTTCTACTCAATAGGAAAAAATTAAAATGGGATTAGAGCCTTGCAAAACATTGCTAATTTCATTCTACATCCCAATTCATTTTTTCTTGAGCTCGTAGTTTTTAGTGGAATTTCCTTGTTTTGTATATATAGATTTGATACTTTGATGCTAGGGTTTACTGCTGATATGATCACACTGTTCGGACATATTGGAAAACATTTTTTTTTTGTTTTGCATGAATGGATTATAGAGCTCGTATTATAGTAACTTCCACTCTATGTAGCATCCATATAGATTTCCACTTCAATGCTGTCATGATCATATTGCACAACTGGGGCATAATTTTTTCGATTGTTAATCGTACTGTTTTGCATAAACAAAAAGTTAGGAGATTTTGTACCAATTTTGTGCAGTATGCTATTGTTACTAATGTTATGCTAACTTCTGTTAGGAATGAGCAAAATAATTAAACATAATCTAGATGTCATAAATATAGCCTATGCATCTTGATTTGCTTTTATCATGACATGGAAGTAAGTTATTTTTGTTGAAGTAATATCCATGACAGTCCGTTAGTGGCTTAGATTTCTCAAGAAAAGTTAACATTGTAAGAATCATCTGGACTAGGGATTTTATTCTTGACACTCCTTAACCCACCAATGTGGGATCGAGGCATTATCCTTCACCCATTCTTGTGATAACATTATGAGGAATTGGCCCCTCTAGGGTGGTCCACATAAGGGCCCTTCCATCATAGGCTAGCTTATGTTTCTCGAAAATGAGTATCAAGTGTGGGTGTGTGTCCAATCGTAGGAGGATCTTCCTCAAGTCTTATTCTTATGATGTGAAGATATGTATGATGCATCGAAAATTGGATAAGAGTACGTCACTATGTCATGAATATTTAAATATGTTTTGTACAATACTTTGATATATGATGTTATTATTAAGGAATCTATTTGAAACATATTGGAAACAGAAAAAATATTTCTATCTTCCATCCGTGTGAGATGCTAGAAAATTTTATTTTCTACCAAATGCGAGCTTCTTCTTATACTTCTTCAAACATCATCAAAAACTCAGGAATTCAAGTGTCCAAGTTGGGTATAAGTGTCAGCCATATATCCAATACCCTTATCTTTGTCACCTTTGGTGGTCATGGGGACATTGGGGGGAATTAAAGAGTCTATTTAAGAGTGCTGGCCCACTAGATTGTCTCGTAGGCTGATGAGGCTGTGATACATAACCTGATTATTACTTTCACTGTTTTACATGTTTAGGTCTCACGAAAAGATCAACCCAATTTGCATTTGCCTACAGATGTTTAACTTAACTGGCACTCATCAACCCACCCTTTTGGGATTATGATATAATTTAATGGAAATCAAATGGATGTGACTATCGTGGAGAATGCCTTTTGGAACAATTGATTGCAAATGAGATGTTAAGACAACACTTCATACTTATCTATAGTTTTGAATGAGTTGAGTTGAGTGAGTAGTGGGTTGTCCAAGCTTTAGGTTGTTTAGTGTTTGAGTCAATCTCAATCAGCTTCAAGCAAGTCAACTGTTATTTATCATGCTGAGTTCGAGCAAAGCTCAATAAATTAATGAGTTTCAAAATGTGTTCAAGTTTTACTTATTTGCACACCTAGTCAATCTTGAACGAGCTTGAATAGCTTGGGTTTTTTACGACCGCATTTAATGTTGAATTCCACCCCTTATTTTTAAGGTGAAAAAGCATAAAAACATGAACAAGAAAGATTATTTATGACACTTGTCAAACATGCACTTAACACTGACTTCCTCTAATGTTTGTGCTTTCTTAATATTGACTTCCACCAACAAAGTTCACCTGCTTTACACAGTTTCTAACAACTCAAAGTGGCGAATATTTATAGAAAGATTCAAGAAAGCAAAGGTTTTAAGATGTTAGAATCTGAAGTGTGTTTTATGATTTCCCTTTTCAGATGATGGTTCAAATTTATGTACAACTATTTTCTGCATCGTGTACAAGTATTCTAATACACATGGTGGGTGTACTTAGCAATCTTTTGTGTGCATCTAGAAACTCCCGGAGTTGAATTGTTATTACATAATCAATAATCATTATGCTATAAATTGTTTCAAAAAAAGGAAATAAAGGGTCAATCACCGCATGGCATCACATATTCCTTTCTGGAGATTGTAGGCAAAGAGAGATGTCAAGTAGAAATTGTTTTCCCTGCAGAACTGTTTATATTTTGTTTAGCTAGCAGCAACTTTTCAAAATATGATTCAAGAGTGCTCTCTAGTAATTGAGGTCTTTGTTTTTCAACACTTGCTTTTGAAGAGGTTTCAAACTATTTGGAATGTTTTGGGGCTCTATTTGTAATTTTATGTCTATTACAGTTGGACAGTTAACAAGAGGTGCATATATGTTGGTATCATGCTAAAGTTTATACTTGACAGAAAAAATAAATTAAAAAACTCAAGGCAGGACAGTTCCTTTATACATCTAAGTGTGCCTTTTGGAACCGATTTGGAACTACTATTTTACTGTAATATTTGCTGTTTTTACTCGGGGAAATAAGAAGTTAGTTTTTTTTTTTTCGTGCTTGTCAATTGTCATTATAATGCTTCTGTTTTTTTATGCAGGTTGCTTAATTTGTTACCAAAAGAACTGGGGCTGAATGGACAGTCAATTATGTGCGGAGCAGCAAGTGCCATCAGGGGTCCTGACTGGCATAAATTTTAGTATTTTAAATGACATAGATGCAGTAAGTATGCATTAATACATGGAGCAACTCCTTTGTTGAGTTGTATGGATCTCAAATTACATGGTGAACTAGTGATAGTTATTCATTAGGTTAAGTTATTCTCTTTGTTATTATTTTTATTTTTCTTTCTTTTGATTGTGATTTAATTGGCAAAAGATTGGCTTTATAATTATAATGAGATATTACAATCTTGCTGGTTTGTCTATGTGCCATGCGTGGACCAACCCTGTTGTGTGGTGTGGTTGATGGTATCTCTGATGCTGAAATTGACCTGACCATTTTGAAATCCTATTCAATTGGTTGTGTCAGTTTTCACTTCAGTTTGTCTGGTGTGTACTTTATCTGCCTGCTTTTGTTATCGTTTGTTGTTTTCTGTTTGTATTCTGTGTAATATACCAACTGAGGTCACTTGTACATTCAGCTTTTAGTGCTATTCATTTAAGTTATTTTTCCATGTGGAATCTGATGTAATGTAATATTACTGTAACAGGAGAAAGTTTCAGTTTTAACAATTGAAGCAGCCAATGAGGTGACAGATCCCAAGTTGGGAATGCCAAATCCAACCTCTCAGTGCCCCACCTGTGGTGCCAAGGATGCAAAAAATTGTGAAGGTGCAACGGAGAACTCTATAATGTGTAATAATTTGACAAATTTATGGTTCTAATCCTGTTACTTTAATATGTCAAACCTTAATTTTGCAGGGCACTTTGGGGTAATCAAATTTCCATTCACGATACTCCACCCATATTTTATATCGGAAA
>JAOTRH010118432.1:0-14919 GCA_034768845.1 Heliamphora exappendiculata
CCTTTGGAGTGGCCGGGTTATTTTGATCATTTCATTTTCAATTATACTCTTATATTACTCATAGTTGCTTTATTAATATTTGAATTCAATATTTAGCTTATTTGTTTTGTTTGCTTGTTTATTCGTGTTAAATTCATTCAATTATTAATTAGTGCTAACATAATTTAAATAATACGACTCAATAATGTCGTTATTGTTATAATTCCAAGTACTTACATGAAAATAGTTGTAATTGTCAATATTATACCTATTTAATTCTACTTCATATCTTATATATATATATATATATATATATATATATTAATATCCTAGCATTATTTTCTTTTCTTTTCTCTGAGTTAGTTTAATTTCTTTTGCCAGCACTTTATTTCATTACCATTTTCTTTCTTATAAGTATTAGTTTAATATTCTTGTATTAGTATTTACTTTCTTTTCTTTTCTTTTCTTTTAGGTAGTTTAATATCATTTACTAACATTTACATTTCTATTTCTTATTTCTTTCTCTTAATAATAGTGTAATTTTCTTATTCTAGTCTTTTATCTTCTTATTAGTTTTAATAAAGTTCCATTTAACATTTTTTTCTCTTAATGTTAGTATTTATTTTATTTTAAAACTCTATTTTTTATTTCTTTTTCTAGCTTTATTATTTTTCATTTTATCAAATCTAAAAATTACAAAAGTTTTTTTAAAGCTAACTTCTATCTTTAAACAACATTATAATCTTCTCTTTTAATAAAATTAAAACTCTTTTGTTTATTTTATTTCTTTTATTTTATTTTATTTTATTTATTTTCTTTACAAATATAAAATGTGAATAAATTAGATCTTTTTTTTAATTAATAACTTCTTCAAAATCTTCTTTTGTTAAGACTAATTTTTCTTTTATAATGTTTTTCTTTCTTTTTCATTTCGTTAAAACCCAAACATCATAAAAATGCATAAAAATGTAAGTAATTTGGTTTTCTTCTTTTTCAATAGCTTAATAATATTTTCTATCATTTTCATTTTAGTATGTTTTTATTTATAAATTGTTTTTTTTATTTTTCTTTAAACTTTCAAAATTCTCTTTGTTATAAAACTTTCATTGTATTTTCTTTGTTAATAAGATTTCTTTTAGTATATAATTTGCATGCCTCTTTTCAAATTTAGTTTTTGCCTTCAATGATTAGTTTAGTTTATTTTTGACTATGCATGTTTTGGTTATTTTTTTTAGAATGCATGTTTAGAATTGTTTAATTTATTTTATTAACAACTCATGTTTAGCTACTTTTAGCATTTTCAACCATATTTTTATTCTTTTATACAAGCCATACTAGTTTAGTTTATTTTTGTGAGTATCGCATGCGAGTGTGTTCCATGTATCATTTAGGTAGAAATTTTTTGTCATAGACTTAGGACTTTATCCATTTATTTGCTATAATCTTGTGTGTTATGTATATATTCTATGTATTTTTCATACTTGATTTTGGATGTTCTTCATTTACCTCCATTTTTTTTATTTGCATGCATTTGAAAAATTCTATTAAAGAACCAATGATAATTAGTAGAGGCCAACCTTAAGGTTTGGTGAACGGGGTGCCTAACACCTTCTCCGATTCGTACCTTAACCCCCGAATTCTCTTTATCTGGTTAACGTTTTAAAGATCAGTAGCCAATTTTATTTATCTTACTTTTTTCTCAAAAATTAAGTGGTGACTCTATTTTTTAACAAAAAGAGTTTTTAAAATTTGACTTTCAAGGTGTTTAAAAAATATTTTCCAAAACATCTTTGAACTTTCCTATTTTTAACCCCTAAATCCCAATTCCACAGTATTTTCTGGCGACTCTGCTGGGGACTGATTTTCAAAATCAAATAAAAGGGTTAGACTTGAAAACATCTTTGGTTCTTAATAAAATTTCTCACTTGCATTTTCGCATGCATATACATTGTTATTCAACTCCACTGCCTGGTCGACCCGATACCCTGAACGTTAATCTGTTTCGGGGATAGTTGGAAAGACGGACAATTCTTGCTGACTGTACGCTATCATATGTGCAGTAAAAGAGTTCGGGCGTATTGTTTGCCCATGTTCTGCACCACTCTAGGCATGAGAGGTATATACTCGACTCTATTCAGAAGGTACCCTGTTCGATTGACCACAACTAGCATTTTGCATATAGTGAACTAAGAACCCCCTAATTAGGTGCTGCTAACCCTAATAGGATTATGTGCTTTTTTTATTATATGTTTTGGTTGTATATTGTTAGGATTGTTTGTTCGGATCAGGTTAGTTCTTTTCCCGATTTTGGCCCGAGTTTTCTGTTATCCTTTGAAAAGATTAGTTTTTTGCCTTCGGGTCCTTACCTGGATTTTGTCTTTTACCCTGATCAATTTCTCACACCGTAGTTCTCTTCCCGAGGTCATGCCCATGTTCGTTCTAACACCTCTCTCTCCTTCGGGTTCTTCTCGGATTGTTAGTTCTTCTCTGTTGTTGTGTTAGGCTTCTTCCCGGGATCATGCTTGTGTTTCGTTTTTTGACCTTTAAGATAGTTTTTCTCCTTTCTGGGTTCTTCTCAGGTTGCTAACTCTATATCTCTTTTCTTAGTCTAGGCTTGCTTTCTTCAAACCTCTTTCTTTTTACCTATGTGAGAAAAGTATTGTTCTCCTACCATTATGTTGTCGGTTTTCCTCATAGGTAGAACCAGTCTCTTGAGGGTTAGAATAATCTTCTTTTCAGAACGTCGTCCGTCTAGATAAAGTCTTTCCTCTAGAACTTAGTTGATTCATTCTATTTGGTTCTTATCCCAGGTTTTCGGATGTTCAGTTGTTATGCTGCTGGCATGAGCCTGACATGGGCATTATTTCAATTTCTGCTGTTTGGGGTATCTGGAAGATTTGCGGTTTGTTGTCTGAATTCTTTTGAAAAATGTCTAAGACTGGTTATTCTGCTTGTGGGACCTAGGTTTTTCTGTGGGATACCTTTGATCTGGAAAGAATACAGTTGACACAAGTTTGGGTAAGATCAGAATCAGGCAGTCTTCGTAGAATATCTAAATCGACCAACATGGCAGAGAACAAAGTTAATCTGACAGCCTTGATGAGGGCTATTACCGAGATATAGCGGGTCGTGGAGCAACAAATCCAGGCTTAAACTCAGTGTCAGGCCCATATTCAAGCAATTCAGGCCCATATGCTCGGTGTGAATGGACAGCCAGACAATACGAATGAGAATAATGGAGATTTTTGGGATGACAACCAAGGATCGGAGATGCCATAAGTTGCTGTGCCATCTCGGGTTCCCTTCCCTATTGTGGTAGAAGAAGAAAATACTGCCCAATTTAGGAAATTCGCGCTCGTAGAAAAGATTAATCGAATGGAAAAGGTGTTGAGGAAGGCAAAATGGGTAGAAGAATATATACTTGATGTAGGTGGTTTATGCTTGTTCCCAGATGCAAAGCTGCCTGAGAAGTTCAAGATGCCAGAAATGGAAAAGTTAGACGGTACTGGGGATCCTCGTATTTATTTAAGGATGTATGTGGGCACTCTCTCCCCCATGGGGAATGATGATCAATTCAATGCCCAATTGTTCTATCGATCGCTTTCTGGAGCTCCGCAGAGGTGGTTTCTCTCTCTCGAAGTGGCCAAAATTAGAACATGGGAGAATATAGCCACTGCTTTCATCAGTCAGTACCGCTACAACATCCAGTTGGATGTCACTACTCTAGAGCTTGAAACAACCCGACAAGAGAGTCGGGAATCTTTCGTTGACTTCCTGACCCGTTGGAGGGGAAAAGCTGCAAAAATGACAAACAGACCAACCGAGAAAGAGCAGGTGAGAATGGTAGTTAAGAATCTGTAATTTTCGTTAAAGCCCTACCTCATCACGTAGCCACTTTCCACCTTTGAACAGTTGTTCGACGCTGGGGTGAAAATCGAGGACGTTATCCAATCTGGTGATATCGAAAAGACAGAATCCAGTCAGAAACCACCAAGAAGGACTTTTCTCGCAACCAACCAAAACCAATCCGCAGCAACTAAACTCGTGTCCCGCTCAGGCGAGGTGAACCTTTTGAACCCTTCTTCTTCCACCCATCAAACAAGCAACCTTCAACAATCAGGTAATGGTCAGCAAACACAACAACAGCCGCGAAGAACTTTCACCCCTCTCAATATCCCGTTATCCACTACTTTGAATCGTCTGATAGAGAAAGGACTCATCAAGTTACTAGATCCCCTGCCAGTGCCCGATCCACTTCCTCCGAGGTACTATGCCTCCCAATACCGTGCCTTCTACCAAGGCCATGGGCACTTAACTGACAAGTGTATGAGGCACTGTTATGAGATCAAGAATCTCATTGACAACAAAGTGATTCCTTCTCCATCAGAAACCCCAAAGCCGAACGTTACTACTAACCCATTGCTAAATCATGCTAGGCCGACTGGGGTCAATTGTGTGACTTTAGGATAGTCTGAAGACCCGAGTCAGTTTATTTGTTCAGCACACCTGCCGCGCCCGTCTGTTCCACCTATCAAGGATTCAAAAAGTAGTTCATTCGTGATGATTAGAGGCAGCCGAGACAGAATGGAAGAATGGAACGATAATACCTAGGAATGGTATCAACCCATGATCCAGGTTTACCAACATGAGGAAGAGGAGCACAACGAGGTGGATGATTGGCCGTTGGATTATCTAATTAGGCCTTATGGGTTTGGTCATGTACTTGATGGAATCACACTTCCCCGACTTTCAGAGGAAGAAATACATGTTGACGATATGCAATCCTATTGGCTAGTCAAGGTTGTATTGAAATCTGATGGGATCGAATGGACCGATTTTTGGGCCGCTCGTGAACAGCAAGTAAATTTTATTGAAGAGGACATCTGGGAAGAAATTGATAACACGTGGACTATGGAAGATGATCAGGAAAGACAAAAAAGGGCAGCCACTAGTGACTTAAATGACTTGTGGGCATTTGAAAACCCTCTGCATAATGTAAGACAGACTGATAATGTCATGCTCGGCTTATGGGACCCTGAAGATGGCCCGAAGCACCTTACCCGAAGTGGAAGACATTTTAAGTCAGCTTAGCTAGAGAACGGACAGCCAAGTGAAAAAGGGAAGGAGACAGAGCAAGAGGAGAAAATGATGCCGTATTGAGACAGTTAAAAAAGACACAAGCCAACATCAGCATTTGGGGGCTACTGATGGCCTTGCACAAGCACAGGCAAGTTGTGCTGAAAGTTTTGAACAAAGCCAGCGTGCCGATAGAAGCCACCCCAGAGCAATTGATCCGATTGATTCTGTTGACGATTGAACCAAAAGTCATTTCCTTCTTTGATAAGGATTTTTCCGTCGAAGGAAAAAGTCACAACAAGTCGCTCCATATCACCGTCAAGTGCCTAGAAAAATGGGTCCCAGTTACCCTCATCGATAATGAATTTGCTTTGAACGTCTGTCCGTTGAGAGAAGTCGTCTGCTAAGGGATGGGGACAAACTAGTTCACTCCCTACAATCAAGGAGTGCGAGCCTATGACAACACAAGAAGGGAGGTGCTGGGACTGATGTCATTTGTCGTTTCAGTAGGATGTGACGGCCTCCTTCAATATGCTGCTGGGCAGACCGTGGCTACATGACCCAAATGTTCAGGCAGTGCCGTCTACTCTTCACCAAAAACTAAAATTGATAAAGGATGGGGCAGTTTTGACCATTCATGGAGAGGACAGCATCCATCCCCCCAAGGGAGGAAAAGGTACAACTCTGCTAGAAGTTCAGCACAGTGAAGATGATGTGTTGCTAAGTGGTTTTCAGTTTGATGAAGTACAGGCTGTTCAGACGCTGAAGCATGAGTAAAAAAGATATGTCAACCTGAAGGCCGTAATCATGATGAGAAAAATATCCTTATTCCCCGGTATGGAATTGGGACGTAAACTGCAGAAAATCCCAGAACCCATTCAGGTATTGCCAACTTTGCACCGTTTTAGTCTTGGGTATGAACCGACGGAAGAAGATCTGGAAGGGCCTAGAAGAAAACAAAAGGTCAATTATTCTAGAATACTCAATGGATACTTCGTCAAAGAATGGGTGGATTTCTCGTATTGTGGCTTTCTAGAATCGTGGATTGATGAAGAAACCAATCAAAAGCTGCTTGGGTTAGAGATCTTTTTCAGCCACCAATTGTTCGACATAGAGGAGGAGGAAACAATGGAAGGAGAGAAGAAAGAAAAGAAGGTTCAGAAAGAGGATTGGGCTGACAAACTCGACGATACCGACCTGGGAATGCTGTTCCGCGAGAAGATGACTCAGCTGCACGTAACTGAATCAGACTGTTACATGATGGGTTTCAACGCACTAGCCGACTGTACCCGGCTCATTGTTGGCGCCACCACAAAGGAAGTAAAGAACTGGACCGTCGAGTCTGATGATGTGCACTTTGTCTGTCCCGAGTCTAGGATCGAGTCTGAGTTTGTAATTGAGGGCACATTTGTTGGTGCTCCCCTTTCTTCCTTTGCTATCGAGTTTGTAATTTTTGCTGTTTTTAATGAAATAAACGAAATTTCTGGTTACTCTGCTTTGTTTGATTTATTTCATACACTTTTTTGACAATTTTGAATTCGACGGGGATGTCCCTGAAGAAATAAAACTTTTAATAAAAAGAAATGCGTGCCCAACCAATAATTGAAGAAACTTTGTCAATAAATTTGGGTAATGAAAATAATCTGCAAAATATCCAAATTGGTTCTTCTTTATCCTTAGCTGAACAACAACAATTAATAACTTTATTAAAATAATTCAAAGATGTGTTTGCATGGTCTTATGAGGATATGCCCGAAATTGATCCCGACATCGTCCAGCACCATATCTCTCTATACCCCGATGCTAAGACGCATCCGACCAGAATGGGCTCTGAAAATCAAAGAAGAAGTTGCCAAACAGATCAACCCTGGATTCCTAATGGTAACTGAGTATCCGAAATGGGTAGCCAATATAGTGCCAGTTTTAAATAAGGACGGCCGCATCCGAGTCTGCGTGAATTTTTGGGATCTCAACAAGGCTAGCCTAAAAGAAGATTTCTCGTTGCCACACATCGACGTCTTGGTAGACAGTACAGCGGGGCATGCCTTGCTATCATTCATGGACGGTTTTTCGAGTACAACCAGATTTTGATGAATCCCGAAGACAACATTTACCACGCCTTGGGACACTTATTGTTATCATGTGATGCCGTTTGGTTTAAAGAATGCATGGGCAACCCATCAAAGGCCTGCCACTACCTTATTGCATGACATGATACACAAGGAGGTCGAAGTGTACGTGGATGATATGATAGTCAAATCCAAAGATTGGGAAGGTCACATCACAGCACTACGAAAGTTCTTTAAAAGGATTCGAAAGTACAAGATACGGCTCAACCCGCAGAAGTGTGCATTTGGAGTCACTGCCGAAAAAATACTCGAATTCATGATCACTCAACAAGGCATCGAAGTCGACCCTTCAAAAATCAAAGCAATTTTGGAAATGCCTCCTCTGAAGACCGAGCGAGAAGTTAGGGGTTTTCTGGGAAAGATCCCAATTTATCAGCCGCTTCATCGCTAAATTGACAACTATTTGTGAGCCGCTCTTCCAACTATTGAAGGAAGGAGTTGAATTTGAATGGGATCAAAAATACCAAGACACCTTTGATACCGTAGGATAGTACTTACAAAATCCTCATGTTCTAGCTCCTCCCGAACATGATAGGCAACTGATCCTCTATTTTATCAGTGACTGATTCAGCTATGGGATGCATGTTTGCACAAGAAGGTGAAACTGGAGTCGAGAAAGCTGTCTACTACTTAAGCAAGAAGATGACCAGGTCAAAAATATGGTACACGCCACTGGAAAAGACATGTTGGGCCTTGGTTTGCGCTTCCCAAAAATTGAGGCATGACATGCTGTCTTTCACAGTGAACATCATCTCTCGGATGAACCCGCTGAAGTCCCTGTTAAAAAAATCAGCACTAACAGGAAAGCCGGCCCGATGGTTGCTGCTATTATCTAAGTTTGATATCTAATATGTCACCCGAAAGTCAGTCAAAGGCAAAGCAGTGGCAGAATTTCTGGCCGACCAACCAGTTGGAGGAGATAAAGACACAGAATTCTAGTTTCCCGACGAACAGCTAATGAATGTTGGGGATGATAGATGGACTCTATATTTTTATGGCGCATCTAATCAATATGGCTATGGTATAGGAGTCCTTCTTGTCACCCCCGATGATTTGCATGTTCCGTTGTCCTTAAAACTCAATTTCGAAGTCACCAACAATCAGGCTGAGTATGAAGCATGTTTAGCGGGATTGGAGGCAGCCTTAGAACTAGGGGTAAGGAAACTAGAAGTCATTAGAGACTCAGCATTGGTAGTTTCACAAGCAAGAGGAGAATGAAAGGTCTGGGATGTAACCTTAATTCTCTACCATCAAGAACTTGAAAGGCTGATGCTGTGCTTTGAATCAGTTATCTTCACTCATGCGCCAAGATTGCAGAACAAGTTCGCCGATGCACTGGCCACCCTAGCGTCCATGATTGACATACCACCCGGAGTTCGGATGAGACCTTTGATAATTGAGCAGAAAAGGAAGCTGGCATATGAGAAGACAGCCGTTATTGAAGAAAGCACTGAAGGATTTTCATGGTACTTTGACATTCAGAATTTCATTAAAAAAGGAGAATTATCCCAAGTTTGCCAGTAAAAAGGACAAACGGGCGATGCGACGACTGTCTGCGCAATTTGTCATTTGTGGTGGTAGATTGTACAAACGAGGACATTATGGGGTCAACAAGCTGTGTGTAAACAATAAAGAAGGGAAAGAACTGATGAAGGAAATCCACGCAGGAGTTTGTGGGCCACACTTGAGCAGAAATATATTAGCCAAGAAAATCCTACAACAAGGGTACTTTTGGATGACGATGGAAATAGATAGCATTCAGTTTGTGCGGAGGTGTCATAAGTGCCAGATTCACGCAAACCTCATACACGTTCCCCCGTCTCAGCTGTATAATCTAACGTCACCATGGCCATTTTTAGTATGGGGCATCGACGTGATTGGCATAATAACACCGAAGGCATCTAATGGACACGAGTTTATCTTAGTGGACATTGACTATTTCACCAAGTGGGTGGAAGCAGCTTCCTGCTCGGTATTGATGGCCTCTCACGTCGCTAAGTTTATCAAGCAAAATATCATTTGTCGGTACGGAGTCCCCCATGTGGTCCTTTTGGATACTGGCTCACATTTCCAAGGAGAAGTCCTGGATCTTTTCAAGGAATATCGGATAGTGGATCATAAGTCCTCGCCATATCAGCCACAAACCAAGGGAGCAGTCGAGGCAGCGAACAAGAACATCAAGAAAATTCTGCAAAAGACAATCAACTCGTACAAAGATTGGCCAGAGCATCTACCATTTGCACTTTGGGGATACCGAACGTCGATTAGAACCTCAACCGGAACTACGCCATACTCTTTAGTGTATGTGATAGAAGCTGTTCTTCCCATTGAGGTAAAAATTTTCTCGCTAAGGGCAGTGGCTGAGACCAGTATTTCAGAAGCAGAATGGCAGAGGGACCGGATGAAGGAGTTGCTCCCGTTTGATGAAAGAAGACTGCAAACTCTATTTCATGTACAAGGTTACCAAAGGAGGATAGCCCGAGCGCTCAACAAAAAAGTCAAGACTCGAGATCTCGGAGAGGCGGATTTGGTTCTTAATGCAATCAGAGCTCCTATCTTCGACCCAAGGGGCAAGTTCAAGCCAAACTGGTCTGGACCGTTTCTCATTAAAACCATCATGACTGGTGGTGCAGTCATTATTATGGATCTGGATGGCAATGTATTCTCTACTCCAGTAAACCTTGATCAACTTAAGAAGTACTATCCCTGAAGTAAAAAAAAGATAAAAGAAAAGCTTGCTGAGTTGAAAACCAAAAAGGTGACTCAGGCAAAAATTAGAGCAACTCGCAAAGCTGAAAATCGGAAAGGGAGACCTTGGCAAAAGTTAGGGCATTATAAAAGGAGAATGCCAATACCCAAGTAAAAACCAAGCCCGAACTACGTTAAGGCCTTATTCCATATTTTTGAGATACGTAGGAAGCTTCTTTAAGTAGTTCGGCCACTTTCTTTGTCTTTAACCATCTTGAATCTGAATAAGACCAATGCAAATTAATTCTTGTAATTCAATAATAAAGTCATTAAAACTTTGAATAAATTTAAACCATATTAAACATAAAGTGGGAGTTTTTTCATTACTTTAGGCAAGACTATACAGTTCTTAAATGAAAGGAAGGGCATGCAAGTCCCAAACTTTACAAACAAAATAAGGAAAAGTTGTGAAATTTTCAAAACAAAGCAGAGGCCCTCAAATTCTCCTCCTTTTCGCCACTTGTTTCCCCTCATCTCTGTCTTTCTTCTCCCTATCTTGTGTCAATCATGTCTTAAATTCAGCAGAAAGGTCAGGACAATGCAAGTTGTGCATCTCCATCAATGAGCGAGATGGCCAGGCATCCCCATACTATGCTAGAAAAGGAGCTAGCAGTGAAGAAAAAAATAGATAGTCTCAAATGTTGGGGAAAATGG
Organism: Heliamphora exappendiculata; assembly: GCA_034768845.1. Lineage (NCBI taxonomy): Eukaryota > Viridiplantae > Streptophyta > Magnoliopsida > Ericales > Sarraceniaceae > Heliamphora > Heliamphora exappendiculata. The sequence goes on from JAOTRH010118432.1 coordinate 10,587, forward strand.
TCTGACTCCGCCCGAACTGCGGCATGATCTGACAGGGGTAGTAGAAAGAAGTCTGAAACAGACCAACAAGCAGCACACTAGGATGATCCATAGTGGTCAGAGTCATAGCAGGAATCCGCCACCAAAGGTACTGCCAGGTAATGTCTGAACCAATCAGAGAGAAAAGATATTGTCGCCAAGATGCCTTAGTATCACATATCTTGTGTCATTTGCCGTTTCAGTAGAACCTCTGGAAACCTCAGTTGAGTTTCACGTGCTAGATGTGCCGGCCTCCTTCAATCTGTTGCTGGACAGGCCGTGGCTACATGACCCAAATGTTCAGGCAGTGCCGTCTACCCTTCACTAGAAACTGAAATTGATAAAGGATGGAGCCGTTTTGACCATTCATAGAGAGGACCGCATCCATCCCCCGAAGGGAGGAGATGGTACAACTCTGCTAGAAGTTCAGCACAGTGAAGATGATGTGTTGCTAAGTATTTTTCGATTTGATGAAGTACAGGCTGTTCAGACGCTGATGCACGAGGAAGAAAGATATGTCAACCCGAAGGCCGTAACCATGAAGAGAAAAATTTCCTTCTTACCCGGTATGGAATTGGGACGTAAACTACAGGGAATCCCGGAACCCATTCAGGTATTGTCAACTTTGTACCATTTTGATCTTGGGAATGAATCGACGGAAGAAGATCTGAAAGGGCCTAGAAGGAAAAGAAACGCCAATTATTCTGGAACACTCTATGGATACTTCGTCAAAGAAAGGGAGGATTTTCCGTATTGTGGCTTTCTAGAACCGTAGATTGACGAAGAAACCAATTAAAAGCTGCCTGGGTTAGAGATCTTTTTCAGCCACCAATTGTCCGACACAGAGGAGGAGGAAACAATGGAAGGAGAGAAGAAAGAAAAGAAGGTTTAAAAAGAGGATTGGGCTGACAAACTCGACGGTATCGACCTGAGAATGTTGTTGCACGAGAAGATGACTCAGCTGCACGTAACTGAATTGGAAGATTACATAATGGGTTTCGGCACACCGGCCGACTGTACCCGGCTCATTGTTGGCGCCGCCACAAAGGAAGTGAAGAACTAGACCGTCGAGTCTGATGATGTGCACTTTGTCCGTCCCGAGTCTGAGATTGAGTCTGAGTCTGTAATCGAGGGCACATTTGTTGGTGCTCCCATTTCTTTCTTTGCTATCGGGTTTGTAATCCCTGCTTTTTTTAATGAAATAAACGAAATTTCTGGTTACTCTGCTTTGCTTGATTTATTTCATACACTTTCTGACGATTTTGAAATCGGCTGGGATGTCCCTGAAGAAATAAAACTTTTAATAAAAAGAGAAGAAAAAATGCGTGACCAACCAATAATTGAAGAAACTTTGTTAATAAATCTGAGTAATGAAAATAATCCGCAAAATGTCCAAATTGGTTCTTCTTTATTCTTACCTGAACAAGAACAATTAATAACATTATTAGAAGAATTCAAAGATGTGTTTGCATGGTCTTATGAGGATATGTCCAAAATTGATCCCGACATCGTCTAGCACCATATCCCTCTATACCCCGATGCTAAACCAGTCAAACAAAAATTAAGACGCATCCGACCAGAATGGGCTCTAAAAATCAAAGAAAAAATTGCCAAACAGATCAACGCTGGATTCCTAATGGTAATTGAGTATCCGAAATGGGTATCCAATATAGTGCCAATTTTAAAGAAGGACGGCCGCATATGAGTCTGCGTGAATTTTCAGGATCTCAACAAGGCTAGCCCAAAAGATGATTTTCCGTTGCTACACATTGACGTCTTGGTAGACAGTACAGCATGGCATGCTTTGCTATCATTCATGGACGATTTTTTCGGGTACAACCAGATTTTGATAGATCCCAAAAACAGAGAGAATACGACATTTACCACGCCTTGGGGCATTTATTGTTATCGTGTGATGTTGTTTGGTTTAAAGAATGCAGGGGCAACCTATCAAAGGGCTGCCACTACCTCATTGCATGACATGATACACAAGGAGGTCGAAGTGTACGTGGATGATATCATAGTCAAATCCAAGGATCGGGAAGGCCACATCATAGCACTGCGAAAGTTCTTTGAAATGATTCGAAAGTACAAGATGCGGCTCAACCCACAGAAGTGTGCATTTGGAGTCACTGCCGAAAAAATACTCAGATTCATGATCACTCAACGAGGCATCGAAGTCGATCCTTTGAAAATTAAAGCAATTTTGAAAATGCCTCCTCCGAGGACCAAGCGAGAAGTTAGAGGTTTTCTGGAACAAATCTAATTTATCAGCCACTTCATCGCTAAATTGGCAACTACTTGTGAGCCGCTCTTCCGTCTATTGAAGAAAGGAGTTGAATTTGAATGGGATCAAAAATGCCAAGACGCCTTTGATACCGTATGACCGTACTTACAAAATCTTCCTGTTCTAGCTCTTCCCGAACTTGACTGGCCACTGATCCTCTATTTTATCAGTGACTGATCCAGCTATGGGATGCATGCTTGCACAAGAAGGTGAAACTAGAGTCGAGAAAGCCGTCTACTACTTAAGAAAGAAGATGACCAGGTCAGAAATATGGTACACGCCGCTGGAGAAGACATGTTGGGCCTTAGTTTGGGCTTCACAAAAATTGAGGCATTACATGCTGTCTTTCACAGTGAACATCATCTCTCGGATGGACCCGCTGAAGTATCTGTTCGAAAAATAGGCACTAACAGGAAGGCTGGCCCGATGGTTGCTGCTATTATCCAAGTTTGATCTCTAATATGTCACCCGAAAGTCAGTCAAAGGCAGAGCAGTGGCAGAATTTCTAGCCAACCAACTAGTTGGAGGAGATGAAGACACAGAATTTCAGTTTCTCGACGAACAACTAATGAAAGTTAGGGATGGTAGATGGACTCTATATTTTGATGGCGCATCCAATCAATATGGCTATGGTATAGGAGTCCTTCTTGTCACCCCCGATAATTTGCATGTTTCGTTGTCCCTAAAATTCAATTTTGAAGTCACCAACAATCAGGTTGAGTATGAAGCATGTTTAGCGGGATTGGAGGCAACCTTAGAACTAGGTGCAAGGAAACTAGAAGTTATTGGAGACTCAGCATTAGTAGTTTCGCAAGTAAGAGGAGAATGGAAGGTCAGGGATGTAACCTTAATTCTCTACCATCAAGAACTGGAGAGGCTGATGCCGTGCTTTGAATCAGTAATCTTCACCCATATGCCAAGATTACAAAATAAGTTCACCGATGCACTGGCCACCCTAGCGTCCATGATTGACATACCACCCGGAGTTCGGATGAGACCTTTGATAATTGAATAGAAAAGGAAGCCGGCATATGAGAAGACAACCGCTATCGAAGAAAGCACTGACGGACTTCCATGGTACTTTGACATTCAGAACTTCATTAAAAAGGGAGAATATCTCAAGTTTGCCAGTAAAAAGGATAAACGGGGGATGCGACGACTGTCTGCGCAGTTTGTCATTTGTGGTGGTAGACTGTACAAACGAGGACATTATGGGGTCAACAAGCTGTGTGTAAACAATAAAGAAAGAAAATAACTGATGAAGGAAATTCACGCAGGAGTTTGTGGGCCACACATGAGCAAAAATATGTTAGCCAAGAAGATCCTACGACAAGGGTACTTTTGGATGATGATGGAAACAGATAGCAATCAGTTTGTGCAGAGGTGTCATAAGTGCCAGATTCACGCAAACCTCATACACGTTCCCCCATCTCAGCTGTATAATCTGACGTCACCATGGCCATTTTCAGTATGGAGCATCGACGTGATTGGCAGAATAACACCGAAGGCATCTAATGGACACGAGTTTATCTTAGTGGCTATTGACTATTTCATCAAGTGGGTGGAAGCAGCTTCCTACTTGGTACTGAAGGCCTCCCTCGTCGCTAAGTTTATCAAGAAAAATATCATTTGTTGGTACGGAGTCCCCCATGAGGTCATTTCGAATAATGGCTCATATTTTGAGGGAGAAGTCCTGGATCTTTTCAAGAAATATCGAATAGTGGCTCGTAAATCCTCGCCATATCGGCCACAAACGAATAGAGCAGTCGAGGTAGCGAACAAGAATATTAAGAAAATTCTATAAAAGACAATCAACTCGCACAAAGATTGGCCAGAGCATCTACCATTTGCATTATGGGGATACCGAACGTCGATCAGAATCTCAACCGGAACTACGCTATACTCTTTAGTGTATAGGATGGAAGCTGTTAGGAAACAGGCAACCCAAGAGGGGGGGGGGGAGAATTGGGTTCTTTGCTAGCTATGGATATTTAAAAAAACTTTTCAGAAAACCTTTTAATTTCTCAC
>JAOTRH010118453.1:0-14919 GCA_034768845.1 Heliamphora exappendiculata
GGAGAGATTCCAATTCCCATCTCACATGAGTGTGAGCACTAAAGCACTAAAACTCTGATACTAAATATTCAATATTCTCCCACTTCAATATAAATACTTTTACAGTTTTTTCTCTAGTAAATGTGAATAGAAAATTTATGCATAATAAATGTTCTGTTTATTTCAACGTAAAATTAAAAATAATTTTTTTATACATGATTTTTTTGCAAAATATAATTTTGTTATATTTACTTTTCGCTATTTATTTTTTAAAAAATTAAAATATGTCACTACTGTCTTTACTACCAGTACTAACGCTATTGCAGTTATACTATTATGGTTACTGACACTAAAATTAATTTATATTGTTTTTTTATGTAAATTATAGCTGACACTAAAATTAATTTATATATTTTTTATGTAAATTAATTCTAGTCTTAAGATGGAAAAGATATTCAATTTGCTTTAATCAATAAATAGTTAAAAAATAAATAAAATATTTTATATTAAAACAAAATAGAATAATTTTTTTCCCCATAAATTTAGGGATAAAAGTAAGAATAGAACCCGTCATTCTAGCAAATGCTTGTATTATTGTATACAAGCTCCTTGACTTATAGGAGTTGATTAATTATAGCATATAAGGAATTTCACGGATATGTTTGATAAGCTTTATTTTCAGTTTATTATTTTTATTTTTAAATGAGTACAATAAACTTATTTGGGCAAAAAAATTGAAACCATTATTTGGAAGTTTTCTTTTAAAAATCCCTTTTTAAAAGAACTAAAAAATGTTTTTAATTTTCACAAACTCTTTTTTGCTAAAAGATAAAAATGGTAGCTTTTTATTATTTTTAATGTTTTAAAAACACAAAAAACAAAAAACAAAAAAAATGAAAATATCCCAAACAAACTTCATTGCAACAATTTTTATTCCTCAAAAAGCATATCCAAACATGAAAAACAGAAGATTGAGACTGATTAATGGGAATAATAATAATTATCTCACAATCTTGCCCATATTAGACAGTGATCCCCATTATTTATTGCTTTAAGTGGAAGGTACTATTAGTTAGTAAACAAACATCCCCTAATTTTCCAAATGGTACACCGTGTTATTGGGTCATGTGGAATTCACTCACTTTAATTATTTAAAATGCTTATTTTGTAGACTTGTTAATTATTCGTGCAAAAAATAAAATTTGATAAAATATTCTTAATTATTTAAAATATTACAAATTTTCTTAAAAAATAAACAATATAGTATCTTTACTGTTCATTTCTTTTGAAAATAAATATAATTTATTTAAACATATAACAATATTCAATCAATTTAGTAATTTACATGAATAATTTATACGTTTATCTACAAAATAAATAATAAATTGAGTTATCAAAATAAAATAAACCCACACATGACCCAATAGTACGATAATGTTTGGGTAAACCGGCGACATAGTATTTTTTCAAAGAATTAGAAATGTCTGCTGTTGGATAGTTAATAATATTAGAGTGTTAGTTGCTGCGTGACGTAAATCGGGCTTTATTTTATAAATTTATTATGTAAATTATTTATATAAAAAAATAAAATTAATCGAATATTATTAAATACATAAGCATATTACATTCGTCAACAACATAAACAACAAAAATAAATATAATTTATTTATATACTTAGTAATATTCGATTAATTTTATTTGGTTTAAATGATTTACTCACCAAATTTTTATTAATTAATGATTTAAGTCATGAAAGTGTGACCCGGAGCGAAAGTCCGACCCGACCCTTTTGCAAAACCCGGAGGTGCACTTTCAGTGTACACTCAGATTAGAGCCGTCTAATGGCGTGCAGCTGCCATGGCCGCTGCCCCCATTGCTCCCGCCGCCGCTCTAACGGCGGCCGCATTTCTGTACACCTTCGGGCCAACACCGTAAAGGAAGCGGTTCACGATAACGGAGCTGGGCCCCGCCACCAGCCTCTCCCACGCCTCGTCAGCTTCTCTGCCGTGCTTCCGGAACACCTCGGTGGCGTCAAGTCGGTGGAGCTTCCACCCCTTCACGTTCCGGAGCCTGTATATTTTCCCCAGTTGCTGGAACGCTAACTTGCGCGTGTTGTTTTTGATCTCGCTTATCACTTCTTGAAGTAGCCTCGCTCGATCTTCGTCGTCAAGAAATGGTTCCATTCTGAAGTACCGATCGAATTCCGGAACGCCGATCGCTCTCCTTATCCCTCGCGAGTAATCGGCCGCCGGACTGAACATGTTCCTCACCTCGTCGACCATTCCGACCTCGACCATTCGATCAACTCGGTCGGAAACGAACGGGTGGAGCACCGGGAGCGAGACGTCGACCCACAGGAAGCAACATTCGTACCTCGACCGGAACTCGTAATCTTCGTCGTCAACCAGAGCCTCAACGTAAGAATTGGAGCCGCCGACGATGATCGGAAGCTGTCCGCGGCCGACAATCGATCGCACGGCAAGGGAGGCGGAGCTGCGGAAGTTCTCGGCGGTGAAATCCGCATTTGGGTTGACGGTTCCTAACAGATGGTGCTCCACCCCGCACTGTTCTTCCTTGGCGATCTTGTTGGTGACGATGTCGAGTCCCTCGTAGACCTGTATCTTGTCGGAGTTCACTATCTCGGCGGGGAAACTGGTGGCGAGGTCGATCGAGAGCCGGGATTTTCCGGTTCCGGTGGCTCCCATGACGATGACAATCTTTTCCTTCGGCGGTAGGGGGCGGAGGACTTGCATGTTTAGGCCGCCGCCGCCGCCGCCAGTTGGGATATTCAGTAAAGGTTGGGTTTGTTTGCACATGATCATTGGCATTCTCATGGTTTTAGAAGAAAAAAGGTGGATTGAATCAACTGAAAATGAACATTAAAGATGAACGAAAATTGAGTTGAGAGTGACTTTCGTTTTTGTGGCTTGTGAAACTGGATTCTTTTTAAACTTTCTACACCATAGATGATGATATATATATAAGCTGTGGGTGGGATCGTGGATGCCACACGCTACACTGACATGAACTAGATTGAGTAATTCTACTTGCACAGATGGAAAGCACAGACACAAACACAGATGGCCATTTAGTCCACCGTTTGGCTCTGCTTCATTAATTAAATTAAGGTGTTGTTTATAATGTTTGTTTATTTATTCATTTATTTTGTTTTTAATATTTTTTTATTATTTAATTAAATTATTATATTTTTTATATTTTTCATCCGTATAAGCTAATAAACTAAATAAGTAAATAAGTTATTTACTTATTGACTTATTTAGTTTAGTCAAATTTTAAACTAATAAGTAAATAAGTTAATAAACCAACTAAGCCAAAAATAAGCTAAATGAAATAGTTTATTTAAGCAAATAAGTCAAAAATAAGTCAAACAAAGTGATTTAAATGAAGTGACTTATTTATGTCACCCAAACGAAGTGGCTTCTTTGTGTTTTGACTTATTTGCTAATACAAAAAATAAACAAATAAGCCTGTCACCCAAACAGGGCCATGGTCTTGTTTGGGTAAACGTTGCTTACTAATTTATTATTTTATTTTTGTTTATTTAAATTAAAATGCCATAAAATTTAACTTATTAATTTATTTTTACTTATTTTTGTCTTTTTAAAATTTTTTAATATTTTAATTAAGTTTTTTTTTTATTTTTTCGTTTCGTTTCAATGAGAAGAGTCTAAAAATTATAATAATTTGATTAAATAATAAAAAATTTTATTAAAAATAAAAAATATACAAAATCAAATAAGTCAATAAGCTAATAAATCAAATTTACCCATTTAGGGATATTATACTTTATATTTTATTTTATAAACGAATTTAATAAATTTTACACTAATACTTAGACTAGTTGAGTAAACCATGAATTTTAATATGAATTGTACCAAAACTTTCTCTTAGAAGAAATATGCTAACCAAGGCCATTGGACAATGAATGAAAATATTTAGACAAAATATATATCTGGCCCATCTTTATAATATATTGAAATTATCTTTTTGTCTTTATTATATCGTATTATCTACCGTCGGTGGCCGTCATTAGCATTAATTTTTTAAAAAGGTCATGATAAAAGGTTATAATCATAAGCATGACCTTTTTAGAAAGATGATGATAAAAGGTCATGATCACTAATATGGCAATAAATTATGAGAGTCAGTTAATTGGTCTAAGTTTTAGATTTGTTCTCCAATAAATACGGTTTAAATATTTTTAAGATCACTAAAAATTTATCTGACTATTAACTTTAGAGTCTTAAAATTAATCGTGATTTAATTTTCTTTAAGACCATTAAAAATTTATATAACTGTTAATTTCAGGATTTTAGAATTAATCGATGTGCTCACAAGTTAGTCCAAACACCCAGTTGTTAAAAAATAAGGTAAATTACATTTACTTTTTTTAAAGTTTTTCATAAAAATAAAAATTTTTCATGTGTTTTTAAAAATGACATCAACCTCTACTCATACTTAATTTTAATATCAAATAGACCCAAAAATTTTGACAGTTGGGATTATGATGGCAGTTTTCGTTAAAAATTTTAACAGTTTAGTCTATTTGATGTTAAAATTAAACTTGAAGGAATATTAATATTATTTTTAAAACTACATGAAAAATTTCTATTTTTGTCAAAAATCTCAGGAGATGTCAGTGTAATTTATCCCAAAAAAACCTAATATGGCAATGGCTAATTAGTTAATGTATATAAAATAGATTTAATATCAAATACACTTATAAAAATGGGTCAGGCACTTTTTGGTTGCATTAGATGGGAGTAGCATTTAAGGAATGTCACGTATAAGTTTAAGGGCACTATTGGTAATTAGCGTGAAAATTAATTTTTTTTACTTTTTAACACTTTTAGTTAAAAAATTAAATTGAGTTCAGCATATGTTATTTGGTAACTTTATTTTTTATTTATCTTTTTTGAAATTGATTGTTTGGATAAAAAGTTAATTTTTTTACTTTTTATTTGAAATAGACAATTTTATGTTTATAAGTATTTGATATTAATAATTATATGTAGTTGATATTAGTAGTAAATAACTTAGAAATAAGGGGTATTATTGTATTTTAAAAATAGTAAGAGTTTGAATAGAGTATTAGAGTTTGTATTTTGATTTGATTTTTTAATTTTTTAATTTTTTTCTTTAAAACGAACAATCTTTATTTTTTGACGTTTTTAGCTAAAAAAATCAAAAAATTAAGGTTACCAATCAAGACCTAAAAGCTAAGACTATTGAAAAACAAAAATGATATGTACTTTTAAAAAAATGTCAAGAATCTTATTTTAAACTCAAAATTAGTAATTTAAATTTAACTGTGAAATGTATAGACTATATTGTAAGTGAATCTAAATTGTAAGTTTTAAATTCTAGATAAAAAAATTCATCATTGATTGAATGATTGTACGTTAAAAAGCTAAGAATGAGCAATTCCGGCACAGAGTATTAGACTTGATCTGTTGCGATGGATGACTGAGAATCAAATATATAGATCATTAAGTGGGGAATTATTCAATAGTACTCAGCAATAACGAATCAAAAAAATTCTATTTTTAAATCACTTTTCTGAATTAATGATAGTCAACTGGAAGTTGGACGAGTGCTTCTAAAAGCAATCGCTAAAAGCTCTAATAAAAATGAAGATAAAAAATCTTAGTGCTTCCTTTTATATTGAAGGGTCTTGCAAGCAATTTTTTATATCAACAATGTAGTTAATTAATTTTAGGTACAGAGTTTGTATGAATCTACACACAAAACTGTGGCCAACTAATGTGGAATGGGACCAATAGGTCACGTTGTTTCTTAGAAACAATGGGTTCTCGTGGTTTTTTGATTTTCTATTTTTTGATAATTGGGTGTTTAGATTTACTTTTGCGTAATTTTTGGGTTGAGTTTGTTTGCTGTTGGTAGTGGTATTCGTGGGTCGAGTTGAACTCTAATTTGTTATATGATTGCATATGTTTGATTTTTAATCACTGCACTCACAGCCAACATTTTTTTCTATTGATAGTCGTGTTCTCGTATCGGATTGATTTCTAATCTATTATACGACAATATATGCGTTCGATTTTTTATTTTTACACTCAACCGATTAATAGGTACAATAATTTAAAACCCATGTGCTTGTTGGGAAAATATAACAGAGAATAATTTATTTATTTTTTTAAAAAAAAAAGCAATCTGTGATTTAAAACAAAAATTAGAAAATAAAATAGAGATATTAAATAAACTGTGTGAATAGTAATTAAATCACTGCAGAAGAAAATGAGAACGAACAGAATGCAAAATAGAAACCAAACTAAAATTGAAAATACAAAATACGAAGAATCTGTTACAGTAGAGTAATACAGAAAAGGTTGATCGAGACTCGTGTTTAATACAATCTCTTTAAGACGAAAGAACATAATGTAAAAATAAAAATCGAACTGAAACTAGAAATACAAATTATGAAGAATCTGTTATAGTAGGGTAATACATAAAAGGTTGATCGAGACTCGTGTTTAGTACGATCTCCTTTAGACGAAATTACCCTAGTTATGGTGCTTCAAGTTGACAGCAAACGCTTCCCAAGATACAACGATCGACGAGTAACAGAAACAGCACAATATCTGTCACTCCAGCGAATCGAAATTGTGTTGAAACTCTCTCTTTTAATGCAAAGTAAATGCAGCAGCAATAGCACATGAGGGAATGAATTCGAGAATTGAAGTGTTTATTCTGGATAGAGAAACAGCCTTTAAATAGGCTTAGAAGGTGGTTGTTCGGACTGGCCAGACAGACACAAATCCAATCCAGTCTGGTGGTTAAGCTACCCACCAGACGCGACCTATCACTCAACAAACGCGATCCCAAATTAAGAAATTCCAACGGCCCAATTTTTGAATCCAACGGACAAAAATGATAACTTAATCTTGAAGTAATTTTATTTAAAAAATAAATTCTTCAAAAATTAAAAATTTTAATAAATAATTTTTTTTTAAAAAGATAATGATTGACCCGGTCCGACCCGCAACCCTCGGACTCGAGCCTGGCCCGACAGGCGACGGCGGCACGCGTGTGGTTGAGTTGGACTCAAACTCACACTTTGGTAAGTTTTTCTCCATCCATAAAATTAGTATCTCTTATGGCCCAAACTCAAATTTCAATTTGAATTTTATATGTCCCTATTTATACCATATTTTATAATTTTTTATTTAAAATATTATTTTTTATTTAATAATTTACTATATTTTATAAAAATTAAATAAAAAATAATTATATATTTAAAATGTTCATATTAAATTTATTTTTAAAAAAATGAGAGAAACATATATGACTCAGAGCCACGGGGAAGGTTTTATAAAAAACATTAAATTCGAAAAGGATATCCTCTTTCAAAGTCTTTCGAAAGTACAAGAAACTTGCCTCGAGCCAAAACAAGCCCATCGAGAGATGTAAAAAAAAAAAACTCAATCAACAGAATAAGGCCATATGGCCTGCCAAGATATATAAAACTTTCAAAATTCTCTTTCGAATGGGAGGTTCAAAGTATATTTTCATGTAGTGCCCATTTCGAAAAACACATGGGTTATTATTATATTAAAAAAAAGCTTTCCAACACTTTTCGACTGCCGAGTGTGCCAATCAAGCGCGCCACTCTCAGGAGTCCTTTGAAGTGTGTCAGTGGATAATTATCACATAGGTTTTGTAAGGGCATGTTTGATATTAAAAATTTAAAGTTGTATTATTTTAGCTTTAATTGCCCGTATTAATTTCAGTTTAAGTGTGGTTCGATTTAATATATTAGAAATCTAATTTTCTATCCTCTTGATATAAAAAAAAGTGTCAATTAAAGTTTTAGCTATTTGTGGCTTTCAAAATTTGAATTTTGATTAATTTAACGATTTATGATTATCAAAAATTCAATTTTGATGTAATTTTACAACTATTTAAAAATTTAATGGATCTTATTCTTAAAGAGTTAGGGAGACATTGATTATACCATATTTATAATTTTTCATCGAGAATATTATTTTTTATTTAATAGTTGACTATATTTTATAAAGATTTAATATAAAATAATTATGTATTTAAAATGTTCATATTAAGTATACTTGAATAATGACAAGTGACGTCTCAAAAGAAAATGAACGGTTGAAAGAATTTATTTTCACGAGAAAAACAAAAACATGTTTAGAGTAGTAGGAAGTTATTGGTAGTTTTTTTATGAAAAAATTCTATAAGTATGTTTATTGTTTTTAATATTAAACACGCTTGCACATTCTAAAAAATTACTAATTTTTTTTATCTTTTATTTATATTTCTTGTAATTCATAGGAGCAATTCGTAGTTATTGTAATCAGTTCTTCATCAAAGTAATATAGATTCATTTTTATTGCTTGTTATCACATTTTTTGTAATTTTTCTAACAAAATCTTAAAACACGGCATATAACCCAAAACAATAGTTTGGTATTTAGAGTAATATTTTTTTCGAAGGAGATCAATTTGTTTTGGTTAATAAACCATTAACTTTTCATCTCCCAAGCAATGCGAGATTAGGTCTAGTTATCAATATTTTTTGTCAACTTTCATGATATATTTTTAAAATTAATTTTTTATTCACCCATTAACGATTTTGAACGTCACAATTTCATGATTAAACTACCAATAGAGAAAAACATATTAGAATTTGAAATCAAAAAAAAAATTTAATTCTATCTAAAGTTATTTAACTTAAAATTAGTTAAAAATTATGTCCCTTCAAATTCAAAACCGACAAAATTTTCAACAGAGTTTTGACGAGCTTATATATAAGTGTGGTTTTTATTTGTCAGGTTTAAATTTTTACTAATCCAAATTGACGGTGGAGGTTAATTTCTAATTCATAACAGAACCCGATCCAATACGAAAATAATTTTTAAGCACACAATTGCTCAAGAAGAAATTTATTGGCATATATTATTAAGGCCTTACGTGGGTTTCTTTTTTTGGACCATTTTAAATTTCTACTTAAAATTTCTTACTTTGTCGAACCATGTCGATTAAGAGAATTGAAGAGGTATTTTTTTTTTTTTTTAGCGCGTGCTTGGTTTAGATTTTTTATATGATTTTTTTCAATTTAGGGCTTATTTAATCAGCAAAAAAAATATATTAGAAAGTAAAAAAAAAGTAGAAAGTGAAGTGAAAGAAAAAAAAGAAAAAGAAAAAGAAAAAGAAAAATTATTTTCTCACACTATTTGATTAGTACGAAAATTTTGCAAAAAAAATGATAGAAGAATTTAATTTTTTAGTCTGTAATATGTGAAAATTATTGAAGGTGGATAAAACATATGGATGTATACCTCAGCCTAAAGCAGACTACATTAAACATTCAAAGAAGTCCAAAACACCAGCTATTCGGGCCATATAAGTTCGGTGCACCCCAAAAAGGGGCAGCCCACAACAAATAAAATCCATGTCGACCCTAAGAGAGAGGATAATTCAAACAAATCCCATTTCTTATACGATTTGTTCGGGAATGATGAACCTAACGTCCTGGAGCAATCAAAATCGCACTAGGATAAGGCAAAAATCAAAATCGCACTAGGATAAGGCAAAAATCAAAATCGCACTAGGATAAGGCAAAATCCTTCAGAGATAAGAGGCGGAGTCCTAAAATGACTCAACCTCCTTGGATTTTGATCATTATATAAAGAGAGGCACTCCATACCACCAAATACGTAATTCTAAGCCTAGTTCTTAATTAGAAACCTCATTGAAAGAAATATAACTTGAACGTCAGAGTGTCTCCCGGTTAAACCAGGCCGGAAGACACCAACAGTATTCTTGGTGTTGCAGGAGTTCAGCAACGGGTCAAGGAACCTTCGGTGAGTTTGAAAACAAAGAGTTTGACGAATATTCTGTTCGAGGTGATCAAGTCTTAACCAATTTATTTGGTTCTGATTATACCGAACATCTTTTTAGTTTGTAACACGCACAATCTAGCGCTGTATGTGGGAATGACAACCTCGAGCCAACAAAATCACGAGCCAAACCTCAACTGAATTCACTGAAAACCGTACCAGGGGGCAAAGAGAAATCCCCCAATGAACTATGTCAGTTATTCCAGAAAGACCAAAGGCCCCAAGAATTCCTTCTGAGATTCGAAGACGAAGGGACGACGTCTCACACAATGGGAGGCAACTGCGCTATTCAACCACAAGTTCAAGCGGAGAACAACCCTCTCTCCCATCCTCAAGAGAAAGAAGAAGATTGGTGGAGAGGTTGGCCAGGCGAGATAGGATTATTAATAGCCTCGAAGAAAGAATGGAGCAGCGTGACAGAAAAATTGACGAGCTCATATGACTGATCCAAATGCAGGATGCTCGAAGGGAACCACGCGTAAGACAAAGAGAAAGTCCCGAGCAAAAAGAAATCGAACAAAGTCTAGTGTCTTACAGCCTGAGACACCCTCAGAGACGAGTCGCAAAGAACCTGAGGTATGCCTAAGGAGTTCTAGGCGAATTGACGCTATTAAAGCAGAGTCAGTTCGGCCAAGCTATGAAAGAATAGTGCGGGCCAAACTGGACCCCAATCAAGACCTACGGGTATGGTTGAAAAGAAGAATGGACTCCAGGATGCAGCATTGTGGTGGCCGAACAGCACAAGATGTAGCAAGAAGGGTCCTTGAGCAGATCTCAGTGTCACCATTGGCCGAAGTCATTGAGAATGTTGATCCACCTCGCAAGTTTTCCCTGCTGAAGTTTGAAATATACAATGGAAAGACAGATCCAATAAGCCATATTTGGCAATACAAACAGGCAATGACACTCTGGAGTGGGAACGATGCATTCCTTTGTCGCATGTTTCCATCCAATTTAAGAAAAATCAATAAGTAAGTTAGGAGGCTTAACAAGGTTGTACAAGAAAATTTACTTTCTAACACTTTCTATAACTTTCTTGCGAAGTAAACATAAAAAGAAATCTATTTCTTTTTCTCTTTCTTACACGTATTTTTTATTATTATGTCACTAATAAAATGAATGTTTAGTAAATTTTTTGCAGCATTAACTCAAATAAGTGTATTTTTAGTTTTCTTTGGTCATGACAAATTAAAAAAGTAAAAAAGATTAACTAAAAAATTAAAAATAAATAAATAAGATGAAAAAAAGACACTAAAGGAATCATAATCATTTATAAATTTCTAATGGGTGTGTGGTAATCAAAAATAATAATAATATTATGAGGATAAAGTTATTTTAATATCAATATATTTTTTTATGAGTAAAATTTATTATTTTTATAAATATTTGTAAATTTTGTACAAATATTTATATATTTTTTTATCAATTATTTACCGAGAGGTGTTTAACATCTACTCAGGCTCTTAGTATAGGCCGATAAGGCAGACCTTGGATATTTGAAATTTATTTAAAAAAATAAGATCCTCTCCTAATTAAAGCCTTTATATTAAATTTAAAAATATTTTTTTAATCCTCAATCAAATAAAAGGTTCCTAATTAATTTGATTTTAACTTTACAAGATTTACTTAAGTTAATCTTTTAATACCAAACTCAAAATAAAACTATTTATTAGAAGATAACTCAAATTAGGTCTTGTCTTTCACACCAAAAAAATTTATCAAAAGAAACAAAAATCTAACATAAGTGCTAAATTAATTAAAAATATTAAATTATTCTTTCACAATTCATGAATTGTTCGTAGAATTAATATTGTTAAATGAAATATGAGAATAATAATTTTTAAGTGAAATATCTGATAGAAATTATTTTAGTTTTTTAGTATTTTTAATTTTAGATTATTTAGGTATTTTTAAAAAAAATTATAACACTTGTTTTCAAATGTAAAATATTTATTTAGTTATTAAAAATTTCAAAAATATTTTTTTGTCTTTTAACTAATTAACAATTTTAAAAATAAATAACTCTAGCTTTCAAATCACATGTTATTAAATATGTTCAAATTTTTATGCTTTTTACAAAGAAAAAAAAGAAAAAAAAGTAAAATACACAATAAAAACATCTCAACAAATCAAATCTTCTTAAATTCATACAATAATTTATTCTTAAAGTTATTTTTTTTATAAAAAATTATCTATAAATATTTATAAAAAAAAGCTTTAGTATAAAAATTCACATAAACCCTTAAAAGTTAAAAAGTCGGAGGACTCCATTTTCTTTTCCTTTCTAATAATGGATGCATTCAAATCATGAACCTGCCATTTGTGTCTTTTCGTGGACGTGCAGGGAAGCTCCATTTAACGTCTTTTCTTAACCTTAAAAATAAAAAATAAAAAATGTAGTGCTAGTCATGATAATTAATAATTTAATATAAATAAAAAAATTTAATATTAATATATATTTTAGTGTAAAATCTATTATTTTTACAAATATTAATATATTTTATGTATTATATATTTTTTAATCACGTAATGATTAACATTTTCCATTCAAAAAACTACATTTCCAAACAAAAACAAAAGAAAAATGCTAACTATTAGTCCAGAGGGTTAGAATAGCAGTTCTTGAGCATTGGAAAGTACCAAATAAATTATTACTTGAGCGGCTTAACCTTTTTTTAAAAAGTTTTTGTTTAAAAATTTTTAAAAAAATTTACTAATTTGGTTTAAGTTAATTTTTTAAATATTTTTTATAACAAAAGTTGAAAAATTAAAAATTCTAAAATTCTAAAAAATACTAGTTCAAACATAAGCTGAACTAAAGTTTTGAGCATGAAGATTACACTGACTCATAAATAGTGGACTTAATTCTTGGTGATATAGTAATGCATTTAAAAATTTAAAGAAATTTAAGTAAATATCATATTATCAACTGATAACAGAGTTTTAGTTATATATTTTTTTTTACAAATTTAGTTCCATACAATAATTAACTGACAAAAATGTTCTCAATAATTTATTTTTACACATCCCTTAAATTAAGCAACTTATATATATATATATATCAAGTAACCTCTTTTTAAATATTTTTAAATAATTTTCAAAAATAGTGTATCTCTTAAATCAAGTAACCTCTCTCTGCTGAGCGAAATTACTCGTCGCCATAATACATACAAACGATACACAGTTACATACAAACGATACATTTTCAAAACTATTTCACTATACACATAAATTTGATACATTTTCAAATTCACAAAATTAGTAGTTTTAAGATATGTTTCAACTCATTGCAACCAAATGTGACCACTGATACATTTATCAGTATATGTCACTGATACATTTATCAGTATTAAATATAATATAAATATATTCCAATTCACTACGCATATGCAACCGATACATTTATCAGTATTGTATCTGTTGCACACTGATCATATAGAAAATATGTATATTAAAAAATCACCGAATCTTAATAGAACCCTTACGAGACTGTTCGACACGAAAAATGTGTCGTCATTCCCCGTTACGAACCACTTCACCTCCTCCATCTGCGACTGGAATATTTCTCAAACGATTCGCGAGATTCAAATCGCCGACCGGTGCCCTTGTCGGTTCGAATAAGGGAACCGGCTTTTGTTACCAGAGATTCTCACCTCCGGGGGGTCCGCGTCGTGGTTCGTCTTCATCGATTTGTCCAGCCACACCGCACCGCTTATTTCATCCGGCTTTCACCTCATTTTATCTTCACCTTCAAGAGGCCCTCGTGTGGCTTGCCGGTTCGAATAAGGGAACCAGCTCGTGTTGCCGGAAATTCTTACCTCTGGGAGGCCCTCGTCGGATATTCCTATTTCAAAAATTTTGTTCAAGCCTGCAGCTTTCCTTAGTTTTAGAGAGAGAGAGTGTGTGTGTGCAGTGAAATTTAAAAATTTTAAAATTTAAAATTTCTAAAATTTAGAAATTGAAAATTCAAAAATTATAAATTTTTTATGGAATTGGCTTTGATATTCTTTTTATGAATTTGAAATTCCTAAAATTTTAGTTGACAACCCACACAATCAATTGCCTGTATTTTAAAAATAGAAATGATCATATTTTAAATGAGAGTATATATATTAGATATAAAAAATTTATTTCAAATCAGAAGGACTAAATCTCATTAAAAAAAACTTATAAGACTAAATTTTTTATGATATTCTAAAAAAAGACTAATCTTTACATTTTCCAAAAAATTATTTAAAGGGACAAACTTTCCTGTGCACTAGATGTTCTAAGGAACTTACTCTAAGATGTCTTGACAAATGATGATTAACACGACATTTGACATTTTTGAATCATGAAACACTCTGTTGTGTGATAAATAATAAATATATAATATATACTTCATATTTTGACTCTAATACCAAATAAAATAACAGAATTTAATAATTTGAACTTATTATTAAAGAGATATAACTATTAATTTATAAAGATTAAAAAAATTACATAAAAAAAAACTTGCAAATTAAATTACAATCAATAAATCATAATTTCATAATATATTGATTTCAGTAATCAAACCATAATTAACGAAATTTTAATTTTTAAAAAATATTATTTTCAACATGAAACACTCAATTGTGTGGTAAATAATAAATATATAATATATAAATATTTATATAAAATTTATATAATAAAATAGAAAGAATTTTGTAAAATGTCATACGTGGCATTTTATCAAACGGTTAAGATAGATTTTAATACAAATTTACAGTCAAAATCTATTCTAAAAATATATATTATCTCTCCTCCCTCTATGATTGAAATATATTTGACCCAAAAATTTTATAATCAATATTAATTGTCAAAAACTTACTTCCTCTTGCCTTTCTTTTTTTAACTTTTTCATAAAATTGAAAATTTTCTTTTGATTTTTATTCTCATAAATTTTTTTACCAAAAATAAACCCATCTTTAATAAATGGTCAAATTATTTTTTATAGAAAGTAAAATTACTTTTCAAAATATAAAGACAATTTTTTAAATTCTACTTAATTGATAAAAAAT
>JAOTRH010118464.1:0-14918 GCA_034768845.1 Heliamphora exappendiculata
GTTTGAATGAAAATTCTCATTCTTTGCTTCCAAAAGGTGTAGTTAACACCACAAAAAATTGGAGGCCTTGTGGAGGACTGACACTCTCCAAAAGGGGATACACAAATACCTGTCATAGATCTTTTTTACAAAAACTTGTTAAGAATAATGTGTTAGGTTTTGATACCAATTGATAGTATGTGTGTGATCCCAAGAGGGGGGGTGAATTAGATATTTAAAAAATCTTAGTTTAAATATTTAAGTATAGATATACAATTTTTTAATTCTCAAGTATATATTCGAATATATCCACTTATTTGAAGATTAAAACAAGAGCACAAGGGCTCTATTTATAAGCCTCAAAATCAGACTATCCGTTGGGCTAAATAGGGTAATGTCAAACTAGCCGTTCTTAGCCAAAATTCAAAAATAAGTCTGTTCAGTCGACTGGGAAAGGATGTTCGGTCGACTGGACTTGACTTCAATCGACTGGACTTTAAGGGTCAGTCAATTGAACTATTTTAGATCTGAAATACATTTTTGGCAGTTCACTCAGTCGACTGGATAGAATGCATAGTCGACTGGATAGTTAAAAATCCAGATTTTTGTTTTTCCAAAAAGGTTTTGATCTTTTTATGTTTTGAAAAAATATTTTAAAGATTTTTAGGAATCCTATGAGCTTCAAATGAAATATTCAATGAGTTTAGTGAATGTACATTGATCCTAAAAATGAAATTTACAGCTTGTTCTTCAATCCTTCACTTTTTTATTTCTTGTATTGTTCCAAATGCTTGTCGCCAAAGAATTTAAAATATGCATCATAGCTTCTCTTTTGCATATTTGATTGTGCTAATCATTTCTTTCCTGTAAACATACTCAATTTGCACAATTAGATACATTGATTTGTTATTATCAAAACGGTTATTGAAGTTTAATTTGGCGAACAAAATTTACTCAATTGTTCTCGATCTTTTAGAATGTAACATTTGCTTCCAAAAGTTCTAAAATATTTAATATTTGGCCTCCTACCTTTCCATAATTCATAAGCAGTTTTTTTGGTACCATGTCGTAAATACACGCAATTGATGACATAGCATGCGGTATTTACGGCCTCAGTCTAAAATTTGAAAGAAAGGTTTTTACCATGAAGCATCACTCGAGCCATCTCCTGTACTGTTATGTTTTTCCGTTCCACTACACCGTTGTATTGTGGTGTTTTGGGTGCAGAAAACTCGTGTTGAATTCCCTGTTCGTCACAAAAGTTTGAGAATTTTGAATTCTCAAATTCCTTACCAGGATATGATCTTATCTTAGAGATATGCTAATTGTTCCATTCCTGTTCATTGTTCAATCTAAGACATAGAGACTTGAATACAACAAAAGCATCAGATTTGTCTCGCAAAAAATTTACTCAGGTAAATCTAGAAAAGTCATCAACAACTAGAAAGATATATTTCTTGCCACCTATACTCTCTGTTCTAGTAAGACCCATAAGATCCATATGGAGAAGTTGCAGAGGATATTGGGTAATAAGCTGATTTATTTTCTTGTGAGAAACTTTAATTTGTTTACCTAGTTGACAAGGCCCACACACAACTTTAGTTTTGCTATTCAGTTTTGGAATACCATTGACTAATTCAGAATTTGCAAGTCTAGAAAGATCCTTATAATTGATATGACCCAAACAATGATGCCACAAATCAGTTTCATCAATTTTAGCATAATGACATGTTTGATTGGTTTTAGGCAAAATTCCATAACAGTTATCGGAAGTTCGAATACCATGGATAACAATTTTTTTCTTTTTATCCAAAATAAGACATTTAGTTTTGGTAAAATGAATTTCATGGTGTGTGTCGCACATCTGACTAATGCTAAGTAAGTTTACTTTCAAACCGTCAATAAGAAGAACATTATCTAATTTGGGAAGCCCTGGAGAGGCAATGGATCCTCTTCCAATGATCTTGGATGAGTTTCCATCCCCAAAGGTGACAAGACCACCATTATATGGATCAATTTTTGAGAACAAGAACTTATCTCCTGACATATGTCGGGAACATCCACTGTCCAAATACCACATGAAAGAGTTTTGAGCTTTTAAAGCCGTGTGAACCACATTGCATGTCAAGTAGGATTTTCGGACCCAGACAGCACGTGTTTTTGGAAAAGATTTAATTTGAGTGCTGGGTTTTAAGCCAAAAGAAAGTCTCTGCCAATTATCAGCTCGAGCAGTCATGTTGGCCGCTCGAGTGCGCGACTGCTAGTAAATTTTTTCATCTCTCTGCCAGTTGGCCGCTCGAGCGCTCATAGAGCCCGCTCGAGCGCTCACTTGGTTGAAGGTTTTGTTCTATAACTTTCTGATTTGCTCATGCAATTTTCTTGATTTTCTTTCATGCTGATATGTAGACAGAGATTTTATTTTTATGCAGAAAGGTCTAATATTCCAAGAATACCACAAAAGTGACACGTTGGTACAAATTTTTGAAAAGCAGTTGTTTTTGGTAAACGTTTTCTACTAGATTTTCCCGACAATTCAGTTCTGATTAGTTTAGGTTTTTTCAAAATCATATCCTTACCTGTAGTCATACTAACAGCTTTTACAAAGTTGATTTTACCTGTGGTTTTAGATTCAGACGTACTTGCCACATATCCTAGACCAGTTCGATCTGTCGCTACTTTTTGCACACTCAAGATTTCATCCAAGCTCAGAGACCCTACATTCAACTTCTTTAAAGTGGTATTAGTAGTTGTCAATTTAGTTTCCAATAATTGAACTCTATCTTGACTAGCTTCAAACAAGGATTTGAACTTCACAGCATCTTGTACTTCTAACTTGAGTTTAGACACATTTAGTTTAAGAGCATCATAGGATTCAATGAGTTCATTAATCTGTTTGTAAGAACTAACCAGATTCTTAGTCATTTTGGTTTTAAAGAGTTTTAACTGTGAGATCAAATTCTGAGATCAGTTAGTTCAGACTTCAAGCTAATATTTTCGTTTTCCATCGTTTTAACCTCCAGTGTCAGCTTAGTGATAACTTTTGTCATTTTGTAGCTTTCTCTATGAAGTTTATGTTAAGCCCACTGAAGATCTTTTTCATTTCCCTCATCCGATTCAGAACCTGAACCAGAATCACTGTGAGAAGCACGAGAATCATGATAAGATAATTCAGAGTTACCTGATCCTATGGAAGCAGGAAAGGCAATAAACTTACCCTCTTCATTCTCTGATTCTGACTTGTTTCCACCATCAGCTGATTCAATCTCATCATCCCATGTCACAGTAAACACTTTTTCTTTCTTTTTCTATTTATTTGGACAGTTTTGTGTAATATGTCCATACCCTTGACATTCAAAACATTGTATACACTAGTTCTAAACTTTAGCCTTTTCTTTTCAAATTTCACCGCATTCTTACTTTTGTCACCAAACTGACCAGATTTTGACTTGAGGTTAAGTTTTTTATTTAAAACAAATTTTTTTAATTTTTTAACAATAAAAGCCATAACCTCTGGATTAATATTAGTTTCATCGTCAGAAGAATCTAACTCTACATTTGAAGTTTTTAAAGCAACGCCTTTTGATTTTTTTGGTTGACGTAGAGTAGATTCAAAAGTCTGGAGATTTCCAACCAATTGTTCCACTATAAGAGAATCAATATCTTTACTTTCTTCAATAGCAGTAACTTTTGATTGAAAAATTTTAGGTAGTGACGGTAAGATTTTCCTAACAATGTGAGATTCAAAAATTTTTTCACAAAGAATAAAATTACAATTTACAATGTCACTCAACTTAGCATAAAATTCATCAAAGGTCTCATGATCTTTCATACGAAGAGTTTCAAAACTTGTGGTGAGCCTTTGAAGTTTAGAATTTTGACAGTTGATGTGCCTTTGTGTGTGGTTTTAAGGATATCTCATGCTTCTTTAGTGATTTCACACGAACAGATATGTATAAATTCTTCAGGTGTGACACTACTAAAAATAGCATTGATAGCCTTGCTATTCTAGCCTGCTTCATCTAAATCTATTTTCTCCCATTATTCAATGAGTTTTAAAATAGTATCAGTACCAGATTTAATAGTAAGTGGGGTATAGCCAATAACAACAGACATCCACACCATCTCGTCAATAGATTTGAGAAACGCCCTCAAACGAGCTTTTCAGTAGGGATAGTTTCCTCTATCTAGTAACGAGGGTCGAACTGTTGAGTTTCCTTCTCTTGAAAATTTCATGTATGTGATTGATTAGGATCGATAACTTTTTTGAACAAAAAGAACCCGCTCTGATACCAATTGAAAAATATGATTTTTTCTTTAATTTTGAAAAAATAATATTTTATAGTTATTAATCATCAATCACATCCATACAAATCATTTAAGAAGAAGAACCCACAAGAAACAGATTTTTAACGTAGAAAACCCAAAAGGTAAAAAATCACGGGATTACCAAGTTCAGGAAACAAGCACTAACAATAAGCAGAAACAAAAACAATCTTACAGACTTTGTTGATCGACTCCTCAATCTTTTAGTCCTAAGTTTGTTAGACGAATTCTCGTTAACTGTTCTCCTCTTGCTTCCTACTGCAACGATTCCTCGTAGCAGCTTTCTCCGGCAGAATCTTCCGTCAGAACTTAGAATGCCGTCTAAGATTTATTGTCGAATGATCTTCGATGTTTTTGATGCACAGAATGACTCTTGAATGATCTTGATGCTCAGTCAAATATTGTCTCAAGAGTTCTTATTCGTGCACCACCCATGATCTATTTATATAGATCACCCAACCCAGGCAGGCAAAGTTTAAGAAACACTTAAAACGCTTGGGCACCGCTCAAGCGGACTGTTGGACGCTCGAGCGGTCATGTGGCCGAGACTCACACCAAACTCATGCTTTAACAACCTGTACCTTGTGCTTATCTATGAGTACCACAGACTTGGTCTTCTGATTTGATTCCTATTTAGATAATGTAACACTTCAACCCTTCACATAGCAACGATATTGTCCGCTTTGGGCAAAAGCCCTCATGATTTTGTTCTTCCCATGGGGTCACCCATCTTTGCATTGCTCCCGCCCAAGCACGCTTAACTGCGGAGTTTTGCTAGGGTCTCTACCACTTGGGAAAAGGCCTCGTTGAATATAAGAGTCCAAGATTTTTCTTTTATAACCCCGAAACTCCCTCTCCCTTTTCGATGTGGGATGCCAAGATATCACAGATAACCCATAAAATAAGAAACCTAAATCTCTTTAGGATTCTATCTAATCAAATCTCAAAAAGCTATCCAAACCAAATCAATTGTTTCCTAAACTAACATAATAGCCTAGACACATAGGAATTCCAAATCACCCTGGAATTGCCATTTACAAAATGAAAAAAATAGAAATTAATTTATATTAATTTCTTTACACTTGTATTAATTGTAAGACGGGAGTGATGGATGTATCTTTCGGGAACATGCGTATGAAGCTAAATCTATTCAGTGCCTATCAACAGCCTCTGAAAGTGGAAGACTGCTTTGTAGTTGATGTGATTGAGGTGATAATTGCTACACCACCTCCCCACATTTTATATAAGGAACCTATAGGAGTGAGTGTAACTCATCTTAGCCTAGACATCGATAAATCCATAGAGGCGAGCAATGCATTGCTTAATCTAACGCATGTCATGGACGTCCCTTCTTGAAAACTTGGATTTGAGTCGACTCACATTCTGTCTCGTGCCCTACCCCTTCTCGCTTTTGATCCACCATTAAGACTTGAGTGGTAGCCACTACCAGCTACACTTAAGTACACATTATTAGGATTAGATGACACTCTCTGAGAAACGGGTTAAGGTTGAGCTTCGCGATATTTGGTTGAAGGCGTTAAATGTAACTCTTCTTGGGAGGAAACCCAGGTGTTGTGATTTTTTTGTAGTTAGCTAGTTCGTGTCCCTAGGTTTTTAATAGTTTTCCTTAGTTTTTCTTGTCAATTTGGTGAGGGTTTATGTTTCTATCCTTATCTGCTCGAGCGGCATATTAAGTAGGGTTACCGTGGACTTAGAGTAGGCAAGAGAAAAGATGATCAAGAGGATCCAAAGAGCATTCCATAGAGATTCCATCACAGATCAAGGAGCATTCACCCATCATGTGCGGCTAAACCTCTATCTTAAGGTGTAGATGAAACCCTAATTGAGTAACTATAGTTTTGTATTCATCTTGGATTTTTAATATCGAACGATGATTGTATAACTCAATGGCATGAATTAATTTTCATCTTATTATTCCAAATATGAATGCGTGTATTTGATTTATGTGATTTTAAATACATGGATTATACAATAATTTTCTTTATACAAAAAATTGAGAGTTGACATAATCTATGCCTAGGAAGACGATTCATACTTAATAGACGATTCATGCTAACAAAGATAGATCATACCTGATCTTGATTATGTGATTTCTCTTGAAGATATCGTGAGAGTTTGTATCCATTAATGAATCATTATCGTTTAATTATTGAACATCTAAATTGGTGCAATAACTTGGTTATGAAATTAGGGTGGATTCAAAACCTTAGGAACTCCTCAACCTTGATTTCAACTTCTCCGTATTTTAGTTTGCGTAGTTTAAAATCTTCGCAATCAACAACTTATTTCACGAATTGAATCGAGAATTAATTTTTAAAATAACACAACTTAGCCTTTTGATCCTTGAGGTACGACATTTGATATAAATTACTATTCTGCTCGAGTTGGGATTTTATAATAGTTATTACTTGTTTTTGGACATAAAAATCTAGCATCGCTTACTAGACTCCTTTTTCCAAGATATCTTTGGCGATGATTGCCCACTCTCAATTCAAACAAGCAAAGCATTTGCTTCCTCGTATCAACTGCTTGTAATAAAGTGTGAGACAAACACCTCATTCAGTACCTTTCAAACTTTGATAGTTTCTTGGTCGAGCTTATTGAGCCATCTAAGCCCGTCTCTCCTAAATTGGATGGGAAGTTTCTCCAGATTAAGGCAAGTTCCCATCCCAAGACGACATAATGTTCATGGAATACCTTCGTGCTTTGGGAGTTTCCATAATAGATGATGAACTCAGACAGCGATAATTTATGGACTGTTTAGAGGACACCGGTTGCTCTAAGGCCTTTTCATTAGGGGTGTAGTCTGTTCGTTTTCTATCGGTTTTTAGTAAATTTGTTACCCAACTTGAAAGTATTGGTTCCCACTTCTATCAAACCGAAATTGACCGTTCAGTAAACAAAATCGAACTTGGCAGTTTGCATTCAGTGTGGTCAATTTCGGTTATATTTTAAATGGGTTTGAACTCTTGAAGATGAGCTCGTGAATAGAAGTGGAAACCCTCAAATCGGGGTTCTTTTTTATTGAGTGCAATATACATATATAAAACACTCAACTGTCCAAATAAAGAAGTCAAGAGGCTCTTTGTTCATCTCCCAAATCAATACAAATAAACAAAGAACAAACATGTCATATGCGCGGGGAATATTTTTCAAAATGAGTTTGAGAAGTTTTTCTAACTTACTGAAAGCATTACCGTGGAGTGAATCCTAACAAGAAGATGAAAATACCAAAAAGACTCATAACTGAACTACTAAACAAAGGTCCATCAAGAAAGATAAGAATAAAAAAGGGTAAAAAATGCAACACCTTAATCAAAGGAGAAAAACATGGCAGATTAATGAAAACGAGAAAGCAAAGCAAAAAAAAAAAAATTCCTAAGAGAAAAAGGCTGCCAAAAAACGAGGAGATAGTAATATTAAATTCTTATTATTTAGAGGGGAGAATTAAGTGAAATGTATACATAAAAGGGTTGAGGAGAGACATACTATCCATCCACGTGAAGGATTCTTCCGAATGATGCTGTAAATTTCTTAACAAAACATCAGGAATTTTATGGCATTTCCTGATGGCTAGGTCCACTCCAAAGTGAAAGAAGTAAATGAGAACAACATCAATTTAGAATAAGCCCTTGCTGGGGAAAAATAAATTTAAAATAGTACAAAATTGCAAACATAACAAAACATTGAAGTTCAATTCTTATCAGCAAAATAACATGTGGCGGTTGACTTCCCTGCATCCACATGGTCAATGTGCAAGCATCAGACAACAAGAAGAAGAAGTTACAAGCGAATAGAACAAATAAAAGGTTTAATCAGGTCATAAGAAATGTAATTAAATGGTCAAAGAGGATGAGTTAGCAATGATTTCATTATTTTAAAAAAATTCCAATGCATCCGCTAACTATTTTTCTTCTTGACATCAAAGGAACACCCATGGTTAGTTTTCCGATATTGAACTTGAAAGCGGTTGAAAATACAGGAAGAAACCACTTTATAGAACCCCAAAATGTGTTGTTTACAATCGAGATTTAAATGTTGGCATCAAAGACCTAACAATGAAACGAATGTTGTGGGGACAATTTTTAAGGGAGTATAGATGGGAGCGCATGCTCAGGAGCATCGGGCAGTCCAATAATGGTGACACTCCATTTAAATATGTTGCTCTTGTCAACCAAATGAAACCGGCTAGAACCCATCAACCGATTCCTGCAAAGTTCTGCAAGTCAAGAAACAATTATTCAGGAATGGGCTCCATAACACACTACGCATATGAACATGTTTACATAAATATAGATATGAATGAGCCTTTGTGAATACTTGGATTACGAGAAAAAAAGTAAAATTTTGGTTATTACCTTTGAGTTGTTTCTAAAGGAATAGGCTTTCTTGTGTAGCCATAGGAGGGGTGGGGGGAGAGAGTTGAAAACTATGCAGTTTTGGAGGAGAGAAAAAAATTAGATACCACTGCCATGCTGTGGTTATACAAACATTTATGTATTTAAAGATACAGAAGAATTTTCCGAATATGGCAGCTTAATGAACTTCCAGTTTGTGTTGTGTTCGAGAACCAAAGTTGTACAACAGGACACAAGGATTTTTATGAACAAAGAGGAGGTTTTTGCCAGCACAAGAAAGATGATCACATCGTGACAGTCAATGTGGGCTGGAAAAAGTCCTAGTTGAGCAGAAAAGCATAACCAGAAAGAAAATGATGTGAAGAATGTGACATCTCTGGCAGGAAACCAAAATGGTCTGGGTAATTACCAAATCATTTCATCCAACTACATTTGGAAGAATCCCCATAAATTATTGATAAAGTACCATAGAAATCACAAACCTATGTAGAAAATAAATCCATAATAACCTCCACTGAACCCAATCTCTTTTATCTAGTCTGATGCAACTTCCTAAATCAACTACACCTATCAAATCATTTTGAGATTAGAGCAAATGTCACAAAAAACACAATCAAATTCAAAACCCATGTAGGGTAAACAATCACCATTTACATTTTTTATGACAACCCATCATTCTAAAGCACTTCTTTTTAAATTTTTGGAATTAAGTGCAAAGGGCAGAGGCATAAAGAAGCCACAAATCAACAGTGACACATTGGACCTTAATATATGTCGCATATAATCAAATTTCAATTCCAAGTTAAATTAATGCATAAACAAAATAAATTAAAGATTACTAACAGAAGATATGAAAATAATACGAAGATAAACCATGCATGAGAAGAAAAATAGAAAATATATATACTGCAGCATTTTTATATTCAGTACTTCAAAACCATGATGGAGGGCCAAAATAAAAAGAAAGCTAAACAAGATCATCACTTTATCAACTGTTTTGAGAAACCAAGATAACTTACATTAGAAAATGAGAGAGAGAGAGAGAGAGAGAGAGAGAGAGAAAGCTACTTAGGGGCACCCAAAGGAGCAGTAATGTAAGGGAGCTCCAATTTAACGTAGGCGAATGGGTCTATGGTGAAACAGAGATTAAACAGTAAAGCAATGTGGAACAAACACAAGACAGTGGACCCCAACACTGCCAAGAAAACATAAACCAAGAGAAAATAATGTCCAAAACATGATATACTACCTCTGCAAACATCAAGACCTATACTACAACAATACAGGAGTCACATAAACAAATCTTAACTGTATTCAACTTCAAACAACTACAAGACAAAGAACAAAAGGGCACAGATCCTTTTCCACAAACAAGACAAACAATGGAAAGATCAACATCAGGTGGGGAAGAACTTGGTTGAGTATTATCTGGTGGTGAGAAGACCATTGAAGAGATGGCAGAGTTAGACGGAGGAATGGTGTCAGCCTGATTGTGATGACTGTAAACCTGCAGGTCTGGACGACGTAAATGTTCGATCTCAATATTTGATAATAAGGGTGGACTAGAGGAACTATGACTACAAGCAGAAAGAGGTAGATCACAAACTAGATCATCAGCTGCAAGTCTCTCAAAATAATAAGGCCTAAGGGGTAGACTCAAAGAAGGTAACATCACGGCACACAAAAAACTTATGAAGGGCAGGAATATAGCACTGAGAACCTTTCTGAGTACTAGAGTAGCTCAAGAAAATGCATTTAAGAGATTGAGGATCAAACTTGTCAATACCTAGAGTAAGTTGATGGACAAAACAAACACAGTCGAAGATACGAGGGGATAAAGCAAACAAAGGATCATGCAGAAAAAGTGTAGAGTGAAAAGTGTCCTTTTAGAACTGAGGAAGGCATATGATTAATCAAGTAACAAACGGTAAGAAAAACATCACTCCAAAAAGATTTGGGAACATTCATTTGAATCAACAAGGTCCGAGTAACTCCAATTAAATGCTGATTCCTGCGCTCGGCTACTCCATTTTGTTGTGGAGTGTAAGCGCAAGATAATTGATGGAGGATTTCAGATTTGGTCATAAAAGAACTAAAGAAATGAGAGAAATATTCTCTCGCATTATCACTGCACAAAATGCAAACAGAGGTATTAAATTGAGTGTGAATTTCAGCACAAAAAGCATAAAAAATAGAGAGCAACTCATAACAATCTTTCATTAAATAAAGCCAGGTAATTTTGAAATAATCATCCACAAAGGATGCAACTCTCGTTTATTGACTTAGGAAGTGACGCGACACGGACCCCAAACATCTTATTGAGCTAACATTAAGGACACAACTCTCGTTTATTGACCCAGGAAGCAAAAGGAACACGATGATGCTTTTCCAACTAACATGACTCACAATCTAAAACTAAAATGGAACTGAAACTAGGAATTAAAATCTTTAAATTTTCTAAGGACGGGTGACCAAGGTGGCAATGTATCTGAAGAGGAGAAGCAATAGCATGACATGCACGAGAAAAAACTTCAAATGATGTGTTATTGTTCAAATAATAGAAACCACCTGACTCACGTCTTTCGCCAATTGTCTTCCGCGTCACCAAATCTTAAATGATAACAGAATCAGGAAAAAAAATAGAACAGTTTAGATTTCTGGTCCATTGACTCACGGACATGAAATTAAAAGGGAAAAAAGGTATCTATAAGACATAAGATAAAGAAATGGATGACGTAGGTTGAATTGTCCTTATGACTTCAATAGAAATGGTAGAATCATCTGCTAAAGTAACACGAGGTAAACATGATGAATGCTTAAGATGACAAAATTTTTGAGAGATATTGGACATATGGTTAGTGGCACCGGAGTCGATAACGCATGGTCGAGAAGTAGAAGAAGATGAAAGACAAGCAGTTGAAGTACCTTTCTGTGCTAGAGATGCAACTAAAAGGGATGCTTGCATAGACGTCTGATGCTAAAGGAACTCAGCATACTCTTCCTCAGAGACAATAATATGCTTCTCCTCAACATGAGAGGGCAAAGAAAGGTCACCATTAGATGTTACTGCATTGGCAAACTAAAATGGTCTACCAATAAGATCCCAACATGTCTCTCGTGCATGATTATCCAAACCACAATTAGAGCAATGACGAGGTGGACCTCGACCACAACTACCTCTACCGCCATGACTAATGCGAGAGCCACCACCACCTCCTCTAAAACCACGGTTGCCATTAGATTATTCACTTTTTCTATGTAGAGTCTGCTGAATGGCCAAGGCTAAGCAGTCAACAATAGAATCACCAGAAGTCTAAGAACCATCATGGGTGTCAAGAATAATGAGAATCCGTACCAAACTGGTAGGTGAGCAATCTTATTTATATTATACACAAAGGAACACCATTACATTCATATACCACACACACATAATTATAATTATAATAAGTTACCACTAATAATAATAATAATAAGAATAAATAAGCTACTACTAACACTTTCCCTCAAGCTGGAGCATATATATCAACCATGGCCAGCTTGTTACACAAATACGAGACACGTGGACCCGATAATGCTTTGGTAAAAATATCTGTCACCTGTTCACCAGTAGGAATAGACCCAAATGTAATAACTCCTTTCTGATATTCGTCATGAACAAAATGACAGTCAACCTCAATATGTTTTGTCCTCTAATGAAAGACTGGGTTTGTAGCAATATGAATAGCAGATGCATTATCAACCAAAAGTTTGGCAAAACCATTAAGAGGAAAGTGTAATTCTATCAAAAAACTGCTGAAGCCACATAATCTCTACAGTTGCTAATGCTATAGCTCGGTACTCCGCCTCAGCACTAGATCGGGAGACAACATTCTGCTTCTTACTTTTCCAGGAAACCAAGTTGCCACCAATAAAAACAGAATAACTAAATGTGGATCTCCTGTCAAATGTGCATTTAGGCCAATTAGCATCCGAGTATCCTTCCATTCTCATATGTCCATGATCAGAAAACTGGAGACCATTACCCGGATTTTTATGCAGGTACCTAAGAATACGTAACATGGCTGGCTTGCCAATGAGGAACACGGGGATTAGATAAAAACTGACTTACTACACTCACTAGATAAACAATGTCTGGACGAGTCATTGTAGTGAGATAATTAAGCTGGCCTACTGTCCGTCGATATTGCTCAGGGTCAGGAAGAATCGCTCCTTCTTTCAGCGCAAGCTTAACAGTAGAATCTATAGGGGAGTCCACTCCTTTAGCATTCATATACCCTGCGCGCTCTAAAATGTCAAGAACATACTTCCTCTGAGAAATGAACACCCCTTCCGTATTTCGAGTTACTTCAATGCCAAGAAAATATTGTAATTCACCAAGATCTTTCATTTGAAACTTGGTTCCCAAGAATGATTTAAGTGCAACAATCCCTTCACTATCACTACCAGTAATAACAATGTCATCCACATACACAATAAGTAATACGCAGCCAGCGGAGGTATGGCGAAAGAGTACCGTGTGATCCTTTGCAGACTGCCGAAGGCCAAACTCCTGTACAACTGAATTGAAACGGCCAAACCAGGCTCTGGGAGATTGTTTTAGACCATACAATAAGCGTCTCAAACGACAGACCTGATTAGGAGACCCCCCCTGAGCAACAAAATCGGGCAGTTGCTCTATATAAACCTCTTCCTCTAAATCACCATAAAGAAATGCATTTTTCACATCAAGTTGAAACAAAGGCCACTGATGGGATGCAGCCAAAGATAAGAACAATCGAACTGAGGCCATCTTGGCAATCGGGGAGAAGGTATCAAAATAGTCAAGGCCATATGTCTGAGCATAGCCCTTGGTCACTAAACGGGCTTTTAACCTCTCAAGAGTCCCATCAGAATGAAATTTGACAGTATATACCCACTTACAACCAATAGCTGTTTTACCAGGAGAAAGACTCACTAGGTCCCATGTATGATTATTCTCAAGAGCATTCATCTCCTCAAATATAGCCTTACGCTAACTTGGATAAGAAAGAACATCTACAACAGAGCAAGGCAAAGTATGCTGATCAAGTGTAGTAATGCCCTGCTGGACAGTGGTGGGCAAACCACGATAAGATGTATAAACAGAATGATCTCGACAACTACGATAAGACTTGCGTAAAGCAATAGGAGGATCACTTACCTGATCAGGAACCAGATCCAGCGGAGAAGATACTGACTCAAGTAGAGGAGAGGTGGTGGAGCCTGGTGAAGACGATGATTCTGAGGATGATGATATCATAGGTGAAGCCGGGGCAACAGGAGAAGATTCCTCTATAATATCAACTGGAGAACTTGAGGCGGGAGAAGGTGCCACAGGTAACTCAGTGGAGGAAGAATACATCAGAAACCGTGCCAAACCGTTATCAACAGTGGAGGAAGATGTAGAAGCCGGGCCATATAATGAATCAGATTCAACAAAAACCACGTCACGGGAAATTATAAACCGTCTCAACTCCGGATTAGAACAACGATAGCCTTTCTGGTTCTTAGGATAGTCCATGAAAGCACACTTGAGTGCACGAGCATCAAGCTTGGTCACCTACGGCCGAGTATCTCTCACATAGCAAACACACCAAAAAATCTTGAGTGGTAATGAAAAGGGAATCTGCTGAGGACGTAAAACAGACAAGGATGTGGCACTATGTAGAACAGAGGATGGCAATCTATTAATAAAATAGCATGCTGTCAACACCGCTTCACCCCAAAAGACTTTGGGAACTTTCATCTAGAACATGAGAGCACGTGTAGTTTTCAAGAGATATCTATTCTTTCTCTCAGGCACGCCATTCTGCTGTGGTGTGTTGGGGCATGACGTCTGGTGAATAATCCCATGTGTACACAGATAGGTACCCAACACTCCACCAATGTATTCACCCCAATTATCACTACAGAGGATCTGAAGCGTTTTGCCAAATTGGGTTTGGATTTCATTACAAAAGGTGGTGAAAACAATAGGTAATTCAGACCGCTGCTTTATAAGATAAATATAAGTAATTCGAGAATAATCATCAACAAACGTTACGAAGTACTGAAATATAAACAAAGAGGTAACAGGACACAAACCCTAGATATCTGAATGAACTAAAGAAAAATGACTAATTGTCCTATTATTATGTTTGGACACATGGCACACGCAGGTGCTTAGCAAATCGACACGGCTCACATTCTAACTGTGTAACCTGACTCAAACTGGGACAA